>JAANBB010000039.1:0-179941 GCA_014621425.1 Cylindrodendrum hubeiense
GTCTGCCTCATCCTCCGCGTCGTCTGCCGCTGCTGCTCACCAGCCGCCGCAGCACCACCATCATCAATCGCAGTCCCAGCTGCCCTACTCATCCACGGGCTCGTCCAAGCCCACCTTGAGCATGTCCCACAGCTACTCCCGCTCCAGCCCGGCCGCTGCCTACGAGGGCTCCTCCAGCTACCATGCCTACACGCCCACCACACCGGGCGGCTCCTCTCAGCTCATGTCCCCCGCCGATCCCTCCAAGTACAATGCTCCGGGCTCCCAGCGCAACATCTCAAACACCCCGCTCGGCCTCGCTGACATCCGGCCCCGAGCTGACTCGAGCATGTCTGATGGCACCCACGGCCCTCTAGGATATGACCTCGCCAACGCCCAGCCCGGCACCAGCAACTACTTGGCTCCCTGGGCCATCTACGCCTTCGACTGGTGCAAATGGGCCCCTCAAGGCAACGGAGCCGGCAAGCTGGCCGTAGGAAGCTACCTGGAGGATGGTCACAACTTTGTGCGTCTCTGCTCTGCTGTCCCTCCACTCCTCCAAGCCCCTCACCTGTCCCGCTAACACTCGTACTCAGATTCAAATCCTCGACAGTCAACTCACCCCAACTCCTCAGGACGTCTATGCGCCGGGCTCCTCCAAGTTCAACCTCGAGTTCACAAAGGTTGCCGAAGCGACGCACTCCTACCCCGTCACCCGCCTCCTGTGGGAGCCACCCTCCTCCCAGAAGCAGTCGACCGACCTCCTCGCAACCTCTGGTGACCATTTGCGCCTTTGGTCTCTTCCTTCCGAAACCCCAGCGGCCCCAGGAAACACCATCACCCGTAGTGGCCGTGACGCCGCCGTCGCCAAGCTTACCCCGCTGGCCCTGCTATCCAACTCCAAAACCCCGGATCACACTGCACCACTCACCTCCCTCGACTGGAACACCGTATCACCCAACTTGATTATTACATCCAGCATAGACACGACTTGTACGATCTGGGACATTCCCTCGTTGACGGCCAAAACTCAGCTCATCGCCCACGACAAGGAGGTCTACGATGTTCGATTCTGCGCCAAGAGTGTAGATGTCTTTGTCAGCTGTGGGCAAGACGGCAGTGTCCGAATGTTTGATCTGCGAAGTCTCGAGCACTCGACTATCATCTATGAGCCAACCGGAAAGGAAGAGAGGGGTATGTTGACATGATCCCCAAAGCGCCAGTACTAAAAACAACTACTAATACCTGCAATAGATCCCAATGGCGGTCGCATAAGTCCGACGCTTGCGCAGCAGACCATGGCAAACCCTCCACCTCTGCTACGGCTCGCGACATCGCCACATGATACCCACCTCCTGGCCACTTTTGCCCAGGACTCCAATATCATTCGCATCCTGGATGTGCGACAGCCTGGTCAGGCCCTCCTCGAGCTCCGCGGCCACGGTGGTTCCGTCAACTCTATCGAGTGGTCGCCGCTGAGACGGGGGACATTGGCGTCCGGAGCCGACGATTGCCAGGTCCTCATCTGGGATCTCCTCAACTCCAACAATCCTATGAGCGGCCCCCCTGTGAACGGCGCTCCTCAGCAGGACAACCACCGCAGCCCAGTGGCAAGCTGGCAGTGTGATTATGAGATTGGCAATCTTGGCTGGGTGCCACATCTCCCCAACTCCGACCGCGGTGAGTGGCTAGGAGTAAGTGCTGGTCGGGGAGTCTGGGGAACGCGGGTTATGTAAAGTGACTGGTATCATTGGATGGACTGATGTCTTCGCGTCGCGCTGGACAGACTGCGCTGAGTCTTGTGTTGCGCTCCTGCCCACTTTGAATCATGTAGAATCTGGCTGGTTGGGTCTGGTACAAGCATTGTGCGAAGCCCGGAGTTTTCGGGGGTTGGGTTGTTAAGTCATATTGGAGCGAGGGTACTGGATAAAAATGAGGGATGTGATGGCAGTGGATAGCATGTTTCGGGGCGGCAGGCTATGATATTCGAGATGATTGCTCTTGATGTCTACTGAGCTCCCAGGCCAGAGTCGCCGGTTTGATTCAGACAATGACAACGACGATGGTGGCAACCCTTTGATGGAGAAGAGGAGTATCTGCAAGCGGTTGAGACGATTTGCCTTGTTCGCTCCAAGTCTTCTGCACTACAAAGGCAAAATATTTCGTTCCCGGCTGTCGGTCCACTATACCCAAACCTGGTTGAGAAAGGTCACCGGGTTGGAGGAGAGTGCTCGTTGATGACCAATGCGGGAACCCGAACGTTGTCACCTCACTACCTAGACGGGCTCGATATTTGCTATGGATGGGTTCCAACGGAGCAACAGGCATAGAGTGCCTTATGAAATGAAAGTGTTGCCAAACCGTGTTTTCTATACGAACCTCCCTGTCATGTCTCCGGCCAGGCTCTCCTATAGCCTCGGTTTCGATAGGTCCGTCCAACCCTCACTCACCTTAATCACTGCTTTCCCCGAAATCTTGCGGTTCGATAAATCCTTCAGCGCTTGAGAAACGCTGGCAAGGCCTGGATAGCACTGGGAAACCGTTGGCCGGATTTGGCCGCTCTCCATGAGAGGTTGAAGTTCGTCCCACATACGCCGTCGCTCGTCTGGATCTCGACGAAGGGACTCTCCATATCTCTATAGAGAAATAGTTAGAATATTTCCAGCACATCAACTCGGTTAACACTGGACTCACATATCCAGTCAGAGTCGCCTGCTTCAGCAGCACCCGGTTCATGGCAATCTTTTCCATCTGGCCGTCCAGCCCCGCGAAACCTGCGACGAGAACCCTCCCACGATGCGCGAGACACTTCAAACTGCGATTCACGAGCCCAACAGGGTCAAACACGACGTCCACTCCTCTCCCCTCTGTTTCCTCCAGAATTCGTTCCCACCAGTTGCCCTCTGAGTAGTTGATGCACTTGCTCGCACCAAGGCCCTCGGCATATGTGCACTTCTCTGCGGAGCCTGCAGTTCCTAGAACCCGGCAGCCCATTGCCACAGCGATCTGGATGGCCATTGATCCTATGCCGCCGGCCGCTGAGTGGACAAGAACTGTCTCTCCGGCCTTAAGCCCGCCGCGAAGAACCAGAGCTCCGTAGGATACAGGCAGAGTAGCACCTAGTGCCGCAGCCTCGGTAAAGTCCCATGATGCTGGCATCCTCTGAAGCGAGCCTGAATCTTCCGGAATCGCCACAAACTCGCAATAGGACCCGCTGCAATCCCCAAAGACAGCATCGCCAGGTTTGAAGGACGATGTAGCCGGCGACGAGATGACGATACCAGCAAACTCCAACCCCAACGTGAAGGGGGGCCGTACCAGCTTCTTGTTGTTTTGATGCCGGCCTTGGGCCTAATATGCATCAGCGAGCGTGCATCAATCAATATGTATCCGAGTATAAAAGTCAGCATTGGCAGCGCGTGATACATACATAAAGGATATCGACGAAGTTGACACCGGCTGCCACAATTCGAACGAGGATCTCGCCCGCCTTTGGTTGCGGAGGCGGCACATCTGAGACCAGGATCTCGTCCAGAGATTCGCAAAAGTCGTTTACTACAATGGCCTTCATGATCACGGTCTCATTGAGGTGCTACTCGCCGTCGTATTGAGCATCATCGATGTTGCAATTAAGTGCCCGCATCAAAAGGCTGGTTAGTCTAGTAATGCCATACAGTGTTGTTCCGCGGTTGTTCTACATAATCCCCGAATTGCCGTGAGGGGAAGACTCCAGTCATAGGTACTCTAGCAAGTGTGGTTCGTGATTGCCGGAAATCAACTTCCCTTTCTTGCCTTGGCGAGAACCGGCAAGACTATGAGACTGATGGGGAGTGTACAGTGTTTCCGACAGTACCAATACGTTAAAGGCACTGCTATGGTTGCACAATTCGGCATTGATGAATGCACAGGGTGCGCTGAGCATTTATGCAAATACCGGATCGCCGTTGTTTAGCCGACGGCCAGCAGAAGCTCTGACAGCATCGGGAAACTTTGGCTAAGCGTGCCTGTTTCTTTGACGTCTACATACGCGACTTCTTCCTTCACCTTTCTTCATTCTTTCATTTTCCCTCCGCCATCATTCGACGTTGCCTCTCTCTGTCCGCGGCTGCTGCCTGTCCGTGGTGGTTCCCTCAAAGACACGATGGCTTCGTCTAATGACCGATCGCGTTTCGAAGACTCCGAAGACGAAGAGGACTTCAACCCTGCCCCGGCCGATCTTTCTGACGAGGAAGCTGGCGACGACGATGCCGATCAGCAGCTGAGATCAGAGGCGCGTGGCGGAAGCAGCCCTGCTCCTCGCCGCGATGCGGATGATGATGAAGAAGGCGCAGAGGAGGAGGAAGACGATGTCAGGCGTCCTGCCGCTGACGACGACGATGACGACGAGGAAGAGGAAGACGACGAGGACGAAGATGACGTTCAACAAGTGAGTAGCCCATAAATGCCTCATGCCGCCAACGACCTCCTTACGCGCCTTGTCCCGGGCCTGTGCTGACTCTGGTAACTTGTAGGGTCACCGTCGCAAGCGTCGCCGAGACAAACGCAATGCCTTCTTCGATATCGAGGCCGAAGTCGATGATGAAGACGAAGGAGAAGATGACGAGAAGGATGGCGAGGAGATTGGGGACTTCATTGACAACGCCCACATTGACGACATGGCCGACAACAATCGGAACGATGATCGACGCCATCGCGAGCTCGATCGCCGCCGAGAAATGGAATCCAGCATGGACGCAGAGAAACAGGCAGAAATCCTGCGACAGCGATACGGCAATCGCCGATCTGCGAGGGGCTTCGGCGACGCGTCGATTGTCCCCAAGCGCCTTCTCCTCCCTAGTGTCGATGACCCAAGCATTTGGGCTGTGAGGTGTAAGGAGGGCAAGGAGCGCGAGGTGATTTTCTCGATTATGAAGCGCATTGAAGAGCGCGCCGGAACCAAGGATGAGCTTGCCATCACTGCTGCTTTCGAACGCGGAGGTAACGAGTCCGTCATGAAGGGTTTCATCTACGTGGAAGCCCAGCGACAGACAGATATTCTCAAGGCGCTTGACAGCATGCTCAACGTCTACCCGCACTCGAAGATGATTTTGGTCGAGATCAAGGACATGCCCGAGCTGCTCCGTGTCACCAAGACGCCAAGCCTGGAGCCTGGAGCCTGGGTTCGCCTCAAGCGACCTGTTAAGCACAGCGGAGACCTGGCGCAAGTCCTAGATGTTACCGAGAACGGCCTGGAGGCAAGGGTTCGATTCATCCCTCGATTGGACTACGGCGTGCGCGACGATGCGTTGTCAGTCACTGCCGACGGAAAGCGCAAGAGGCCATTCGGAATGTCAGGCCCGAAACCACCACAGAGACTCTTCAGCGAGGTGGAGGCCCGAAAGCGCCATCCGCGCCATATTCAGGGCAATCCTACCACGAATACCTGGTCCTATATGGGAGACGAATTCGAGAACGGCTTCCAAGTGAAGGATGTCAAGATTCAACAACTTGTGGTTACCGACGTGAACCCAACCCTTGAGGAGGTCACACGATTCGCTTCAGGTGCCGAGGATGGTACGGAGAATCTCGATCTCAAGGCCTTGGCTGCTAGTCTGAAGGATAGCAACACCCTGGTTACCTACCTCCCCGGCGATATCATTGAGGTGTACTCAGGCGAGCAGAAGGGCGTGGTTGGCAAGGCGACCAGCGTACAGGGAGACATTGTCACCATGTCAGTCACGGAGGGTGATCTTGCCGGCCAGACTATTGAGGTGCCCATCAAGGGACTGCGCAAGCGGTTCAGGGTTGGTGACCATGTCAAGGTCATTGGAGGCAGCAGGTTCCGGGATGAAGTCGGAATGGTGGTCAAGATCTCTGAGGATCGCGTGACCCTCCTTACAGACCAAACCAATACCGAAGTCACTGTCTTCAGCAAGGATCTTCGTGAAGCCAGCGACATTGGCGGACAGGGAGCGCTTGGGCAGTACGAGCTTCATGACTTGGTGCAGCTGGACCCCACAACTGTTGGTTGCATTGTCAAGGTAGACCGCGAGTCACTTGTGGTTCTCGATCAGTTCGGCGATACCAGGCAGGTGATGCCTTCGCAAATCGCCAACAAGCTGCCGAAACGAAAGCAGGCGGTTGCGGCTGATCGTGATGGCTCTGAGATCCGACTCGAGGACGTGGTGAAGGAATTCACCGGTCAGCAGCGACAGGGAAAGATCATTCACATCCACCGATCCTATGTCTTCCTGCACACCAATGACAGCAAGGAGAACGCAGGTGTCTTCGTCACCAAGGCAAGCATGGTCAACACTATCGCAGCCAAGGGCGGTCGAGTCAGCGCTGCCTCTACAGGCCCTGATCTGAACACGATGAACCCAGCCCTCAAGATCCACAAGAACGGCGCGGAAAACAAGCCTCAGCAACCCATCAAGATGTTTGGCCGAGACAAGGCCATTGAGCAGACTGTCATTATTAAAAAGGGAGCCTACAAGGGCCTGTTGGGTATTGTAAAGGATACGACAGACACACACGCGCGTGTCGAGCTACACACCAAGAGCAAAACTGTTACTGTGCCGCGCGATAGTCTCGCCTTCAAGAACAGGATGACCGGAGCCACGATTGATATCAACACTCGTGGCCGAGGTGGCGGCGGCGCGGGCCGGGGTGGAGGTGACAGAGTGCCGAGTTGGCAAGGAGGTTCCCGAACACCTATGGCCAGTGGCAACTCGGATCGAGTGCCCGCCTGGGGATCACGAAGTAAGTACCCTCGTATTCTTAGCACATGTTCCAAGGCTAACAGTACCAGCACCTTCAGCAGGTGGACGAACACCAGCGTGGAAAGCCCAGGACTTATCTGGAGCCAGGACGCCGGCTTGGGCGGACGGATCCCGGACAGTCAATCCTTACGATGGCAGCCGCACTGCGTATGGTGCCGGATCGCGCACTCCTGCTTGGCAGTCTGGAGCGAGAACTCCGGCTCCCGGAGACGCTTTCGGCGCAGGATCGAGAACTCCTGCATATGGTGGAGGTGACAGCTGGGCGTCAGGCTCCAAGACCCCTGCTTACGGAGCATCCGCTCCCACTCCAGGAGCGAGTGGCAACGATACATGGGGCTACACCCCTGGGGCTACTGGCTCGTCCAACCCATATGATGCTCCCACGCCTGGCGGTGCTCTCTTGGGAGCGCCTACTCCTGGTGCGATGAACGCTCCTACTCCAGGGGCCTACTCAGCACCGACACCTGCAGCGAACGCGCCAACTCCGGGAGGAGGCTGGCAAGGTGGCTGGGGCGCCGACTCGGCCCCAACGCCTGCGGCCGGAGCTCCTACACCGGCGGCAAGTGGATTTGCAGGATCAGGTGGCTACTACGGAGCTCCCACTCCGGCCGCCTACGGAGGGGCACCCGAGACACCTGCGGCAAGCGGGCCCAGGTATGCGGATGACGACGACGAATAATCTGCTAGTTGAGATGAGGGGCTACACTACTGGCCTCGGTGGAAGGAGATGCGATGCTGCACAATGGCGTTTCGGGGGATTGTATAATAGAACCTGTGTACACAGATGAGCCGTCGGATCTTTGGAGCGGCGGCCGTCTTCGTTTGTGATCAAAATGAATCCAAGGTCGATTTAGCTAATAAAAGTTGGCCACTGCTAGTAAGGCATGTCTTGAAATGATTGCTAGTGAATTGCAAATATTACTCGTATCTTTGTTCGTCTTCCTAGTGGGGTGGGTGGTCATTGTAAATACTCCATCTCAATCCGTCAATTGCCGATGCCTTATCGATACGACGGCCTCGGTCCAAGCAACCTCCAAAAAAAGCTGACGATCATTAAATCTTTCTCTACCACGACGACAGAGCAGTGACTTCCACAACGAGTCCTGTTACCGACCAACTCTCGAGCAACCCGAAGCGAATACCTGGTCTAGCCAATTGCACGCACGAGGTGTGCGAGCGAACGGTGCCGAAATGGCGCCCCTTCCACGAATCCAGCGACTGCTCCTGCGCATCGATCGAGCGCCATCGTCAATCCGACCGTCCCACACTCGATCTCTCTCGACCACGGCTTCTAGATGTGCCGCTTCTCCCTCGAAACCCCCGGCAGGTCCCCGCCGCGCAGGCACCGCCTCGCGCAGCCGCGAAGCCCAAAGCAAGCCATCGCGAACAGGGCGGCCTTCACCACCGAGCCCAACGATCCGCATTACTCCCTCTACACCCAAAGTCTCCCGGCCTGCCCCTAGCCCTGCTAGTCCCGTTGCCCCCGGACCGACCAAAGAGGCGATAACCGCTGCTGAGCAGCGAGAGGCATCGCTGCGGGTCGCGCGGTTAAGGCGCGCCGACAAACGCCAGGAGGAGGCTCTGGAGGAGGCCAAGAAGAAGCTGGCCAAGAAAGAGTACCAGAAGCGGTATAACACCGCGGCGCGGAAGTGGGTATCGTCTATTATTGCGCTGCCGATCTTGCTTGTGACGAGCTACTACCTCTTCGATCGACGTAAGTGTATCTGACCTAGTTGCGTGTCCGCTGAGGAAAGCAGTAGATGGGAGTTGACGGCTAACGACTTGTGTGATGTATAGTGGCCCTTGGGAATGAACAAAAGACGCTACCCAAGAAGAAGGAGGAGGAGAATGAATAGAACCGGCACGATGAAACAAGTTGCACGCAGCGACAAATCCGCCGGCACCTCTACTTATTTGGCAACAGAGAAACAACTAAGAGTCGACAGCGGCGTAACGAGCATGGAACTGAACTTGTCCAAGCCTACATTCTGAGATGAACTTCGGTAATCGGTAAGGCAGAGAGAGAGTCAACTCCTCTCCAACTCTGCCCTCGGGTATCGATCTGGCTCTTGTCGATCTGACCCCATCGAGCCAACCCCCGCCAGGTTCTCTCTGCCATCGACGAAACCTATCCGCCGTCGAAGTGAACTTTGATTTTTGTCACCTCCCGAGATAATCGTCTCAGAGCCCCCAAACTCACACTCGACCCAAACAAAACGACGAGACAACCGGCTGCACTAGGGCGACACAATCCTAACATGTGAATGGAATGCACAAGGTCCTTGCGCCCAAAGAACCCTACTTAGCGGGTTGTTGCCGATGCTCCTTACATCCGCAGTCTAGTTGCTAGATGTATTCCATGTGTGACTCTGCGTCGACATCCGATACCACTGCGCCAACGCAAGATTTAGTTGAATCAGCATCTTTGGCTTGGATTTGAGGACGGAACTCGGCTTGACTTGAGCCAGCGGGAAATAGAAGCCACCCGTGATTGAGATAGCTGGTCGGGAAGAGCCTTGTGTCTATCCGCCGTTATTCATCTCGTTCTGGACCATGCTCTAGGTAGAGTGGATATTTGAATCAAGAAAAACCACCGATTTTAACTGCTTTTCAAAGTTCACCTTGCCTCCATTGGTATTTACCACGCTCCATGTGTCACAGCATTCCGAGGCTGCGCGTGAGTTGTCCGTTTCTGATGATACAGGTTTGATTCATTTTGCAGCATCTCCAGGTTGGCGGGTCGTGCGCTTCCTCTGCTTCGTCGGCAATTAGCTGTCCGTGTTCCGTGATGTACCATAGTTCCTTGGCGTGGATATAATCGCAGTAGTTCTTGCTGTTACGGCCCGCTTTGGGTGGGAGTTGGCCAAAGTTGGCATCGGGTATTACGGGTGTAGTAGGTACTACGCGTCCCCGAAGTTTAGTCCTTTGTTCTGTAGTTCTCCGTACTTGTTTCCAAGGAACTCCTGTGGCACTTTTTATGGAATGTGCACTGCATATTCGGCTATTGGTGGCGCTTTATGGTTGATTTTAACTTCTTCGCCAGTTTCGACTTTGCTGGTGTCCAATGGGTCTTTGATCCGTCATTCCTATTCAGGGGCTGGGAATCCTCTCGCTTGTCATCTCCCAAGTGTACTCTATGTCAGTAAACCCCAGAACCCAAGAATATGGTATAATAGCTCTTTAGCTTTCAATACAGCCTGGTTACCTCAATCTACGATATGTACATTCCCAGACGCTACAACCATTCCTCACTCAGCTTGAACGCCTTAATCTATGTCAGTACGAGACCCTACACGATCGGCCTACCTGCACCCCAGAATAGAGGACAGATCCGAAACGTCACAATCTGGCGGAATGTCCTTTAGAAATGCTAGCTCGGTATTGAGATTCACATCTATACTGAAGTTATCAGTAAAAGGAATTAGAAAACGTCAAATTTCATCGAGTTGTCATATACTGAAAGGTCCCTTAGGAGTTCTGTCGTGAGAAGTATTGCATGTACTTGAGCTATCTGCACACTCCATAGGGATAGCTTACTTCTTAGCTGGCAAGCCCGAAGGTAAACCTTTGAGGAGCAGTTGTTGAACTCGAGGTATAGATGGATTATTATTTATTAGCTATGGAAGTAGATGTGAAGAAGAAGAAACCCACATGCGCATCGCCGCTCATATTTGAAGACTTCGAGAAGACTACGTAGTTAGGCTACAGTAAGGCTGCATGGTACAGCCGAAAGTAGGCTACCTGATAAGGCAACACGCTGCATTTTCATCAACCGAGATAGGAGGTGCCAGCAGACGCAAGTGGCGCTGAATAGGCAAGTTTGCGGCTTAAGAAGGCAATGTAGAAACATGGGAACACACGTGTCAAAATGATGATCTTAAGAATGTCCAATCGGTCATCCAAGAATTCAAACAGGAGAGCAAATTGTATTCTCTATTATTTATATAGCTGTTAGGTCGCATATAAATGCAATCATCAAACATTCAGGCTTTTGTATTTTGAATGGCCCAGAAGGCGACCGGGATATTGCAACCAACGCCGAGACCCAGTTCAGGGCTGTGCTGTCTTGTTTCGGTCTGTGTAAAACTGAAGATAGGCTCGTCCGCATCTGATTCAATCCATATGCGAGCTAATTGGGATATTCAAGGGTTTTTTTGGGGGGTTTCTTTTTTGAAAGGGGGTTGAGTGGCTCATTCTCATTCAGTGGTTATCATCATTCCCAGTAGGGCAATCTCTCATGCTCACTGACCGCACACAAGGTTTTCGATTCCGAGGCCATCCAAAGGACGATGAAGTGGGAAGCCAGTAAGATCAAACTTGTTCCTAGGCCCCAAGCATAAGCTCCGCTTGGAATCAGGCTCCTGTGGTTCGGTCCAGTCATCAGTAATGGCCTCGTTAGTTGTGGCAAACCCAAGTCCAGGGCTGCCACAGCTACTAGCGGGATGCCAATCTGGGAGTTGACCATGAACGGCCAGCAGCGCCGTGTCAATGACGCCATCTTAGCAAGAAAAAGACTCAGGCGCCCGATGTAGCTCAGTAGGGAAAGGTGTGACCCTGATATGGCCACGATACGAAGGAACAGACCACCTAGCCTACTCCCCAGGATGTTCGAGAGGGTGCCAGGGGGTGCCATCAAGAGTGGGGGACTGAAGGATTCTCTTTCAGTTACTCCAAGCTGCTCATGGACATCGTTGGGGACAGCAGGGCTACGGACTCCCTCCTGGCTGCGGGATATTACCATCGAATGTGAGGTACGGTGACGAGAGCCGGTCGGGTGAGCTTGTTCCTGGCGCATACTTCGCATGTCTGTAGATGGTGAGCTGTCCCTCTGGGAAGATCCGGGCCACTGGTCAAGCGGCTGGAAGCTATCCGGGGAGTTTGGGCGCGGGCGCTGGCGTGACCCTGCTTAACAGTAAGAGCAAGGCTTGTCAAGACATGAACAATACGACACTCACCTGGAACCGGAGTACTAGGGGCTGCGGGGGAGTCAAGATTTTGGACCCTATTCCCGTTGATGCTGAGCGCAGGAACTGGGGTATGGTCCTCTCTCATATCAAAACTCATCGATTCACCTCTCATCGCCTTTAGGACTTCGGTGGCGCTCGGGCGCTCGACGGGATTCAACGATAGCAACTTCTTCAAAAGCTGGTAGAGCTTCGAGGGGAGATCTGGGCGTTGTCTCCGCTCATCCTGGAAGCCTTGCCAGCGAGTAATCTCGGCTCTGAGTTCGTCGACATCCTCGAGCTCTTCTTGGACGGCATTGGCATTCTGGTATGGCAATCTTCCGAAGCACATAAAGTATAGAATCATTCCCAGTGAAAAAATATCCGACTTGGTAGTGAAATTTCCGTAGCGTCCAGAAGATTCCATCCTAAGAACCTCGGGTGCGCAGTAGGATATGGTGCCAGTTGTACCAGAAGACTTTCGTACGGTGTTCTCGGGCTGGACTTCACCAAAGTCGCTAATGAGGCAAATCAGCCTTCCACCCTCACGATGCAGGAGGCAGTTGCTGGGTTTGAGATCGCGGTGGATATAGTTGGCGGCATGGAGATAGGCGACACCTGAGGTGATGGCCTTAAAGAGCGAGTAGATTTCATCAAATGACAGTTGGCGGTGACCCGAAAACAGGTCTGTCGGGGGATCCAGTTGGCCCTTTGACCTTCGGCGCATCTGAGCCTTGAGTTCTTCTTTCGTTGCCTCTCTAGGTGCTCCGCCAACAAGGTATTGGTGAAGATCGCCGCCATTGCAATACTGCTGGAGAATATAGGCGCATGCCACGCTGGGGCCAAAACGGGTCAACC
This sequence comes from Cylindrodendrum hubeiense, assembly GCA_014621425.1. Taxonomy (NCBI): domain Eukaryota; kingdom Fungi; phylum Ascomycota; class Sordariomycetes; order Hypocreales; family Nectriaceae; genus Cylindrodendrum; species Cylindrodendrum hubeiense. Next base: position 12,542 of record JAANBB010000039.1, read on the forward strand.
TGACATCTTCCAGCCAGACATGACGGTATGAGACGAGGTTTGGGTGTGACAGCTTGGCAAGCAATTCAACTTCGATGAGGACCTTCTCCAACCAGGCGTGGTCATCGCCCACGGGGACTCGTTTGCAAGCAAACTGACCCAGAGCACAGCCGTCGATTTCGTGGCGTACCAGCAGGACCACGCCTTTGCCTCCCTTTCCGAGGACTCTCTCCTCAACGAAGAACGTATTGAAGTAGCCTGGGCTAAAGGCATCCCGCCGTATCTTGCTTCCTGCGGTCGGGGCAACGCCGGGGGTGCTGGAGACGAACTCGGCGGTGCCGTCCTGGATCTCGGGGGGAGGGGGCGATGCCTGAGCTCCGGGACTGCTAGTATCTCGGAGGGCGGGTGTGAAAAACCTCCGTACGGGGCTTGGTGGTGCATTTTCGGGAACGGCATCGGCGTTGGCGGCGCGGAGCATGCGAAAGTAGTCGGGGTCGACGTAGGACTCGTGGCGGGCGCCAAAGGAGCGGTCATAGGGCCGTTCGGAGGAGGATGAGGGGCGGCCGGTAAGCGGCTGGTGGCAGGTGGGACATTCTGAGAGGCCTCGGATCTCGAGTCGGTGGGATGTCGAGTCGCGGACGACGATGGCGTTGTGATGACGGCTGTGCAGCTACGGTAAGCAGAGGGTCGGGTTGAGTGGGATGATGGAGAGTGACGGAGGGTGATGGAGGGTGAATGACGAATGACGTACAGGACAATCTCCCGGCCCTCGTGGGGTTGATAGGGAATCAGCGACATGATGGTGTAGCGACGGCGCGGGCATCGATCTCAGATGCCAGCGCAGCCGTCATGATGCGCAGGGAGGAGCGTCGTTGAAGCTATTGATGTTATTGTCGAGGTGGGACGGGTGGTAAGGGGAGAAAGAAACGATTGGAGAATCGGAAGAGCAGGAGGCGTTTGTCGGCTGTTGCTGCTGATCGTCGTAAAAATAGGTGTGATGCACCAGGCGAGTGACGTACCTGCAGCAGGCGCTGTCACGCAACCCAGCACTTCCCCTATTAACAAACATAAAAAGTGGTTCGAAATCCGTTGGATTTTTCGAGTACGATTGAAGTTTTAGTTGCAATCTATTTCAACACCTGGGTGTGGTTTTGGCGGTTACCATCGTAGCTAGGTAGCATTCAGTCTGCTAATTGCAGCATTTACACTTGTTGCAAGGTCTTCTCTTTCAGCTTTGGGTCACTTCATCCTCACCAAACAGATGTGCTCGTTTAACAAAGAATATGCCAAGATCCACTCCAAGTTCCCCATTTAGATCTCAAATGCCTTAAAGCTTGTTCAAGAATATGAGGGAGGTTGCCATGTCACGGGCGTCCAGTTTGCTGCTTAGGTCCAGGGTAGGTACCGGGTTACAAAGTGGCGGGTTCCTTCCCGCCGTGGCTCATTATAAGCCACCGCCTGCGCACACCCACATCCCACTTACTTAAACTCACCCTCACGACACTCACCTCTGCCAAAACAATGGCTGATCTCCGCCAGGCCTGCGATCGCTGCCACGACAAGAAACTAAGATGCCCAAAGCAAACTGGGTCCCAAACTTGCAGCCGCTGCGCAAAAGCCAGCGTTCCATGCATCTTCAGTCCTCCTACCAGGTCGCTGCTGCGAAATGGTGCTCTAGGAGACGGCCAACAGCCCGACATGGCGGCCTTCGACTGGGCTTCTCTGCTGGAACTCGACCAAGTATCCAATGGTAGTCCCAATGGCGACACAAGCCAGAACCCGAATCCCTTCACCATCACGCCACCTGTCAGCGACAACGCCGACACGCCCTCCCCAAGCAACATCTCCGAGTTGACCCATCTTATGGCCTCGCTAGATCGCATCCACGGCGACTTCCCATTATCTTCTATCCACAGGCACATGTCCATTGAAATGGTAAAGTATATATCGCAATCCGAAGCTGCACGATTCGACCTGCAGTCAACTCTCGAGCTTATGCTGCAGCAAGGACAGCAGCTGGCCCTGCTCTATCCCCAGGTTCTAAAGAAAGCGAAGCGCCATGCCAACCGGCCGCCAGAAGACGACCTGTGCACCATTCCCGACTGTATGCACCATATGCGCCAATCTCTCCGAGCTAGGCAGCCGCCCATTATGGACCACTCTCTCCTAAACCTCCTGATCGCCTGCCACCTGCGGTTGCTCGATATCTTTGACAACATCATGGATCATTCACGAGTCTGCGCCAGCCTCTTCTCAACTTTGCCTAAGGAAAGCGAGCCTAATTTTGCCATTCCCGAGATTCGGATCGGCTCATTCGTGGCACCCAGGGACTCTGCTGCGTCTATAATGACGACCATGTTGGTTGAGCTTCAGTCTTCACTGGAAGCAAGATGTCGAGACTTGTCTGAAATGGTCATATCTGCTGCCGATGAGACTTCTCTTGACTCCCGCGTGCTTAGCTTGCAATGCGAAGCCCTCGCTCTACGCGCGGTCGGCACACTGGCCGACATCAAGGAACTCAGGGCAAAACTGTTCAGCTCCGGGATCCTTAAATGAGGGTCTTTGATCCTCTGCGACACACAATGTTCTGTCTACCACATTGAGACATTTGTCAGCAAATCGAGCTGAAAGACTCGCAACAACTCATCCCTCTATCGGGTGCAGTAACCAAGACAGGCCAGGACGGGATCGAACCACCGCAGACCCGAGGACAGCCCTATATAGTACTGCAGTCCGTAAGAAACTACAACGTACCGTCAAGCAATAAATGGCAGGGGCGCGCTACCATCCTCGCCAATCTCGGTAGCCTGCTCTCCTATTGCTCGGCCGCTTACCATTTGGGGTTTCGTCTCAAGCTGCAAGCACTCAAACAACGGTCCAGTATCTTACCACACCACCGAGGCTAGTTTGGGTAGGCCGGTTAATACACAAGCACGTACAGCAGACGCGAAAGGGCGAGTGCGTGCCGACTTCCGCGCCACGGGCATTAGCGGGGAATGGCGACCGGCGTTGAGGAGTCGGTCGGCCGAGAAGATCCAAGGACCTGAAATCGCGGAGACCAGGGTCCTCGACTCCTTGTTCGCCAATGTCACCCCAGAGGCCCATCGGATACCCACTCCGACGCCCTTCCACGTCTGGGGACTCTCCCTGACCCTCCATGAAGCGACTGAACCACATGGTGGAGTACACCAGAGACCAATCAGGCCAGAAGACTTGAGCACCTCTGATTCTTGTTGGATTCTTGCAACCGGGGCGGCCCTGGGGCTCTTCGGGTACATGTGAACGAGATGTGTCTGCTGTTCTCGACTAAGCCAAACCAAGCCAAGCCTGGCCAAATACACGGGGTCTTCCAAGACTCCGAAGGGCTTCTGAGAAATAACACCTGTTTGCGGAGAGGCATGGGCCCAAGGTAGGGGAACAATGGATCCGAAGCGACAGCAGGGGTGGCGGAGATTGGGACATCCGTGGTACTGGTAGGATCTAATCGGATGAGGCGACGAAATGCCTGGGCCACGAACGGCAACAATCTTCATTTCCCTCCGTCTTACTTTTTCTCATAGTCTCCGTCCCCCTCTCGTTTCTTTGTCTCGCAATCTTACCGACTCTCCTCATATCGTGTTCACTTGCTGTTCCTCATCAATTACCTACCGACTTGACCACCCGTTTCCGCTCACCCGCCAAGACGGCCCCAACATCAACGTTATAGAGTTGCGAAGAAGGCAACCAACTCTGCCAAGCCGTACCGTGGCTGTGCCTACTACGTGAGTCATGTCTGGAAGCCTTGCCAAGGCCCAAAAATCCTGATTCGGACTCGATCCGATGTCTTCTCTCTTCCCTTCTCACGTTCGTCTTTGTGGTTTTTTTTTGTCGAACCACCACTCTTGTCATCTCGCCCTGAACTGACTGGAACTTCCCCGCTGCTTAGTGGTCACTTTTAGTGGACGATCAGTGGATGCTTCAGTGGATCGCACCCCCAGGCCCGCTATAAACGGCTCCCCTGCAGGGCTTCTCCGCACCATATTTGGGCACTTGTCCACTGTTGGCTCGCTGGAATTGAGCTACTTTCTGGGGAACGCCAACCGAGTCAAGCTTAACTGGGAAACTTTTTCCGTAGCGGTACGTACCCACCCACCCACCAGGACATCCCCGGAACTCGCGGTTACGATAATTGGTTGAACCAGTTATTGGAACCTCATCAACCATCAAGCATCACTTATACAATATGACAATTGCTGTTTCGTGCGGATCAATTCGAATCGACGATGTCATTGAGGGCCAAGGAGCTAATACTCACCCTTTCTCATTGATAGGATAGACGAATCCTACGGCCACAATGGCCAACGATTCTACCAACCCATCCGATCACCACGATGAACCCGCAACTGCATCTCTCGGCTTAAAGCGAGAGCCTACCAGAGAGGAGAAAACACGTGAGGCCATTGATGAGGGCCACGACGCCGATATTCCCAGCAACATCGGGTTCATTCTGACCGAGGCCGAAGAACGCAAGCGACGAGAGAGCATTGTCAGCAGTCGACGTGCAAGGAGGAGTAGCAGCGTCGCTGGTGACCACGACAGAGTGCGCAAGGATCTGGAAAAACATGAAAGTAAAGAACATCCAGACCTTGAGAAACATGTCTTGGGAGATGAGAATCAAGACGACGAAGATGAAGACAAAGAGGACGAGGACGAGGATGGAGATATCACTTCAAGCAGCGAGAGCGACATTGTTTGGTGGGACAGCGATACTGATCCTGAAAATCCATACAACTGGGCTCGTTGGAGGAAAGTTCTCAATTGCGTCCTGGTCAGTGCATTGACATTTGTTACCCCTCTAGCGTCGTGTAAGTTCTATTCGTCTCCTTGCTTAATTGGCCCTTGACTGGCTGTCTGATGACATGCCAATCCACGAGTTCAAGAGCTAATTTGAACTGCCCGCAGCCATGTTCGCCCCTGGTGTTCCAGAATTAATGATCGAGTTTGAGAGCAAGAGCACTGAGCTCGCCTCCTTCTGCGTCTCCGTCTACGTCCTTGGCTTCGCTGCTGGACCAATGATATTTGCCCCTTTATCTGAATTGTTTGGACGCATTATTATCTATCACATCTGCAATGTTGGGTTTATTGGTATGCTTGCCTCGTATTCTACGCCCCTCTTTCTCAAGATCAACACTAACTATCTCCCACAGTCTTCCTCATCGCATGTGCCAAAGCGCCTACGCTCAATGCCCTTATTGCATTCCGCTTTCTCAGTGGCATATTTGGATCAGCTCCTATTACCAACGGCGGAGGTACTATCGCCGACATGATCGTCCAAGAGAAGCGCGGTGCTGCCATGGCCAGCTTTGCCATTGGTCCTCTCCTTGGTCCCATCATCGGCCCGGTTGTCGGTGGCATCGTGTCAGACGCTCTTGGCTGGCGCTGGGTTTTTTGGATCCTCACTATCATCTCTGGAACGCTCTCAGCTATCTTCTTGATTTTCTCTGGCGAGACATACGCCCCTGTGATCCTGAAGAGGAAAACGGAGCGGCTCCAAAAAGAGACGGGCAACCTCCGTCTGCGTTCTAAGCTTGACGCTGGACTGAGCCCAGCTGACTATTTCAAGCGCGGCATCCTGCGTCCCTTCAAGATGCTCGCCTTTTCTCCCATCTGTATCATCTGTGGCCTCTACGTCGGCCTTGCATACGCCTACCTCTATCTCATGTTCACCAGTCTCACACCCTTGTTTATGCGCATATACGGCTTCAGCACAATCAACGCTGGGCTGACATTCCTTGGCCTCGGTGTCGGTAGCATGATTGGTGTTTTGTATTTTTCTGTGTCTAGCGACCGTCACATTAAGAAGATGGCCGCCCGGGACAAGGAACGCGCGGCTGAAGCTTCGCAGGTTGATGGTGGAGAGGGTGGCACTCGGGATGACGACTCGGCCTCAACTGCCAGCGGAATGAAGCCTGAGTATAGACTACCTCCGCTGAGGATTGGTGCTATTTTGCTACCGGCAGGGTTGTTTATTTACGGCTGGACAGCTGAGTATAAGGTTCATTGGATCGCGCCCATCATCGGAACTGCTGTCATTGGTGTTGGAAACCTCATCATCTTTATGGTTTGTTCTCTTCGCGCTCTCATTCGACGTTTACCACTGCTAACCAATCAACCGCAGTCACTCCAGATGTATCTCGTCGACAGCTTCACCATCTACGCCGCCTCGGCACTGGCCGCTAACGCAGTCATGAGGTCAATCGCGGGTGCTGTGCTACCTCTGGCTGGTATTCCTATGTATGATAAACTCGGCATGGGCTGGGGCAACAGCTTGCTTGGGTTCATTGCGGCCGCGCTCTTACCGGCTCCCTGGCTTTTCATGAAGTATGGCGAATATTTAAGAAAGAAGTTTGAGATTAAGGACCTTTAAGGTAAGGCGTGGGTGGCTAAAACTGTCTATTGCGATTCATTTCAATCGGCGTTTTTGAGACACGGTGGTTTTATTAGATAAACGAAACAAGCGCACAGGCTGTAACATTGTATCTGAAAGAAATAATAGACAACCCTATGGTGTAACTTCCTAAGCCCCTTTCTATCATGGCAAACTGTTCCAGGAGCATTCTTCCGTAAATGCCTTTAACTAATCTTGGACCTTAGATACGTACTAGTTAAATACTTTGAAGTTGCATCAAGAGTAGTGGTTTGGAACCTACTCAGAAAGCGACCACCTGGGAATTGTCTTGGGCTGGGCTCTAAAAATAGATACACATTTTGTATCCTGTCCGCTGAACTTTATCCGACTGTTTTGAGCCCAATTGTGAAATTCCATCATGTGACTATTATTTTCTCCCGTGTACTTTCAACTTACGGTTTTAAAGCTGCTGTCCGTTTCTTTGTAACTATTACGTGTTGTGGTGTTAGTGCTTGAAGCATCCACCAACTTCGAGCAGGCACCAGAACCACTGTGCGGAGGGGACAGTGCTAACAGGCGCATGCACTATGCGCTGATATCATCCTCCCACTTTTTTCCATTGCCCCTCCATCCGTTTGATTCACACCCAACTGCCCCACGTTCAAGGTTTTTGTCACCACCAACAATACCACAACTTTCCGACTCGACACGACCGAATACACACGACGACACATTTAGCCAAGATGGATCCTCTTGATAGCATGTCGGGCGGGCCCATCCCCAAGAACTTTGACGCCGAGAACGCCGAGAACAACGAGGATGTGAGTTGCCCCACGTCATGGCAGACCTAGAACGCCAGAGTTGCCGGGACTTTTGACTGACCTCGTTTCTCTAGATCGAGAAGCAGTTTGCTGTCAAGGGTATGTGCTACTATAGCCAAACAAATCGGAAAGTTCACCTCCAGCTGACATTCCGTCCTTAGTCGTCCAGCACATGCAGACCTACTGGTCCATCCTCGAAATGGTCAAGGGCTCGACCCTTCGCCTGACCAAGATTGACGACGACATCTACGAGCACCTCAAGACCGACATCCCCGAGTTCGATGCCGCTGCCACCATTAACGAGGATGAGATGAAGAGCAAGCAGGGCAAGGACAAGTGGCGCAAATTCATGATGGCCTACGAGAAGAAGGTCGACGACTACAACTTTGGCACCATGGTCCGCAACAGCGCCAAGTCCGAGTACGAGGAGAACACCACTATTTTTGGTATGTGAACTGAACCCGAGTTTGATGACTCAAGCCCGCTGACAACCTATACAGTGCCGCGCATGCAGTTCTACGCTGTTGAGATTGCCCGGTAAGTACCACTTCCCGCCCGAGCTGGGAGCCACTGTATCCTAACACTATACTGCAGAAACCGCCTCGGCTTGAACGACTGGATCTACGAGCAGGCCCAGGCCGAGAAGGCCAAGGCCAAGTAAATCAGATCTAAAAACCAGAAAAGCACCAAAAAGCACACACCACACCGGCAATGCCCCATCTCGCCGAGCGATGACCGACCGCGGACCCAAGAAGCTCCGTTTAGTTGAAATCGGCGGTTGAGAAGAGGAGGAGAAAACGCAGGGCCTTGCTCGTGTGGCTCACTGTAGAGCCACTATGGAGTTAAGGCAGTCAGGTCCTTGAATTGTATCCGAACTTGAGCCTTACGTTCTCTCGAGCCTGAGTGTTAGGGATGACATGTCTGTAGATACTGGAATGTTCAGTGATACCCAATATACAAGGCAATGTCTTTGTCCACCACTTTTAGGCCGCCCTCACTAGCAACCTCGTGATGTGATGTATCGGTTCCAACTATGTTTTGTCACCTGAGATGGCAAATCACGTAGCAAGCATGGAACATCGTTCATCTGACAATTTTAGTTTGCTATCGGTATCTTCTGGTGGAAACATGTGCAGTTTGTTGAACCGGTTAGTGCCACCACTCTCCTGAGCGTCATGGGCGAATAGACAAAGAAATTGTTAAGCAAGGTGGGAAATTCTGATACAAAAGGGAACAAGCAGTGCGTTTAGAGCACGCCTAATTCCGACCGAGGGTGATTCACTGTCCCTCCCGCTATCCGCTTTGACTTCTTCACCTGCGTCAACACCGTGACTAGCATTGCCAAAATAATGCCATTTCACCACAGCAGAAGCTGCAAAATCTGTCGTCAGAAGACTAGATGAGTAAGGATGCTCCTTGATACCTACCTATCACGTTTTCCTCCAAGTTATCTGGCACATGTTGACTAACGAGATGCAAGTGGCTCCTTCGAAGGGCCGAGCCCGGAGCAATTCCGCATTTCAGAGGTCTTTCTCATCGCCGTTCCCTGAAGAAGCCCACGATACCCTCTGCCAGGATTCTATCACTTTGCTCAAGAATACCGAAGTGAGCCCTCACCGGCAGGGTCTCCCCGCTTGGGACCGGACGCTCGACGCCGTATACCACCGACATGCCGAGGGCCAGAGCACAGTGAACAAAGACGCCCAGTTCAAAGATGCCCTCGGACAGTTCTTCAAGGATCACGACCATGAAAGACCGAGCTCTCGCTACTTCCGACTTCCTGATAGCATCCGCCTGCGGATCTCCCAGCTCGTCTTAGCACCACACCGTACCGAGAAGCCCATCCGCCTCAACCGGAGCTCCTTTAATCGGGATTGCTGGCGCAACGATGACCTCCAGTCGTCGAGTACAGCCCTCCTGCCTCTCGGCCCGTATTTGCAAGTGTCGTTCGGGTTCCGCGCAGATCTGCTGGTTGCCTTTCTCCTTGACGTCAGACTCCACGCCACATTCTCTCCCTACGTCGGCCCTCGAGTTAGCCCGCTGGCTACGACCTGGCTCAATAGATATGGAAGATATGCCCAGAACATAGTCATTGAAATCGACATGACTCGCCTCGGCTGTGGTCCTGGGACAGACGCCGTTTCGTTGCTCCCTGGCGTGGACCACGTTGACGCGCTGCTGCAAAAGTTTGTCAAATCTCAACTCGACAGAGACAAGTCACGACCATTGGACAGCCTGTCTCTCCTGTGTCGAAGGTTCTACGGTCAGCGATACCACACTCAGCCGACAAGATCCGTTACTGGGCGATCCAGCGAAGCGAGCAACTACAGCCGCCTTAGCCAGAGATCCGAGCCACCCTCCGGCATCGAAGGGACGAGACAGGACTCGCCTGGATTTGAAAAGGCACTAAGCTCTTCACCAGTCCGCCGGCGGTATTTTTGGAATATCGAATCGGAAGAAGCCGCAGATTTCTCGGCTGAAGGAAATGACGGCGTCGACACCCCGGACCTGAAGCAAACTGACAGCAAGATTCTAACAAGTCCCCTCATGCTAAGCCACCAAGCATACTACTGCCCAGATTCATATTTGGGCGTGTGCAACTGCCTTTTGGAACTGAGCGACCATGTAAACTCCCTTCGCATCTGTGGCTTTAGCGAATCATTCACAACTTGCTTCGTAAACGCCATGTTCCCATTTGCGTCGACGAAATTGGAGCAGCATTGCTACCGCGTAGCCCCGTCGACCATGTGGCCACGATTGAGCGGCCAGAAATCCTACATCGACACAGGGAACGGGTCCCTCTCGCTCGATGACCACGAAGCAGTCCCAGTTGCGAATTCCAGCGCGGAGCTGGCAGCTTGGGAGGGATGCGTCCAGTTACCCCCGCCAATCCTTGATACACGCGGAACTCCTTATCTCCCTCCAGTTGTGAGTGCGTTGCAGAGGATGAGAAGTCAGCCGTCGGATTCCAGCATGGATAATTGTATTCAGGACTTGGTTCAGGAGAATGAAGTGTTAGAAGAAGTCGGTACTGACAAGACAAGGATGATGAGGCTGTTGGATGTATACGGGAAGGCAAAAGCCAAGAGGAAGCGAAGCTTGACGAAGGAGATTTCCGCCACGTTGTAGTGACCGCTGGGTAACCATGGTCTTGGTACATTTCTGGATGGACGGCATTTTTCTTGTATGATAATATAATACCAGTTTGTTTCATAAGAACGCGTCAATACCTGTCGCTTATTCTACATCGGCCCATCAAACTCCTCATATGCATCTATCATGAACAGACCATCAACCCCCGCTGCTAAAAGACTCGCTATGTGGCTTCACATCATAACTCATTATCTTGAACTCATCAGTGCCTACCTTACCAGAAGGCCTAGTTCGTGAATCTACCTCCGATTTGCAATAAACCGAGATACGCCTATCCTACGTCTTCTCCTGTGCAGCAATCTACTGCAAAGACTAGCACAAAGTTAGCTGTGTACCACAGTTCGAGAATATAGGGGATCTTACAATAGCAAATTTGCTTCTGGAACGAATCGTCTCTCCGAAAAACACCAAAACCCAGGGGATGAGAGACAACCCGCCGGCGATCCCACCCAGGACGCAACCCGCATTTTTAAGACCCAGATTGTCGAACATAAGGCCAGTAATGAGGGGAAATGAACCACCCAACACGTTACGGCAGAAACTCTGAGCGGCGAGAGCCGATGAAGCGTAGATATGATAGGTATCCGCGAGGTAGTTGAAGGTTGCGAGATACACCGAGTAAATACCCCAGGTGGCGAAACCGATCCCGATGGCTTGCGCGTACTGGCTAGTGTTGGATGGACCAAGGAATGCACCGAACAATCCTGCAGGGAGGAATAGCGATGTAATGCAAGCAAAGTACAGTCTTGATTCCGGCGCTTCGACAGGGAAGTTCTTCCTCATGAATGCCCAGAATTTGGATCCGGACTGAGGCTTGTCTCCCTCTTCCTGCTTCCTCCACTGGGGATGTTTCATCAAATTCTCCTGCAAGATGCCCACGATTGTTGCGACGACAGCTGATGCCATCATAGCAGTGTAGACACGGCTGGACATGTCAAGATTGCCGGCGTATAGGTAAGGAACCACAGCAAAGGAAAGGTACAAGACTCCCCACGAAAAGGCAGCCCATATCGAGAAGCAAAAAACGACAGGCTCAGTGAAGAGCAGGTAGAAGGGTCGTTTGACTGAAGTCGACACCATCTTGGCCAAGGAGGCCCGCTGTTCATCTGCCTGGACAACCCATCTGACGCGCCGTAACCGACGCTGCGGCTCCTGTTCCCGACCAGAGTTATACTCGACTTGGGCAGGGTCGGCCTGCAAGGTCTTGATGGTCGAAGATGACGATTCTGCGCTTGTCTCTTCCTCAGCGTCCGTTACCCAGACTCCGTAAGCGCCCATGCTCTCCAGTTGTTCATACCACTGGTTCAGCTTTTTGGCCTTTCTCGTCAACAGGACAGATGCTCGAGTCTCGCGGAAGAAGAATATGATGGCAATCAGAATCGCACCATCCAGGATTACCTGATGCCAAAAAGCCCACTTCCATGCTTGGGTTGGATTGCTCATGTCGTTTACAAATACCGCTGCGACCAGCGGCCCGGCTCCAGTTCCTGCGAGCACGGCCCCGCTGAATAAAGCCATTGGGGTATTTCTCTCCTCTTTGTCCCATAAATCAGCAATAACACCGCCGATTATGGAGCTGAACACCGAACCGCCGACTCCAACCAAGAACCGAGCAACCAGCATACCAGCGAGGTTGGTCATAAGAGGACAAACGGCCTGGAATATGAGATAAACGACACCAGCAAGAACAAAGACAGGATAGCGTCCTAAAATCTCAGATATCGGAGCAAGAGCCATGGGAGCGATGGCGAAGCCCATGCAAAAGGTCGTGATGCCGACAAGAGCAGCAAGGTGACTCGTGCCGAGATCCTTCGCCATCAGGGATGAAGGAGGTGAGTAGGCGCCGGCAGTATATGCCGTAAGGAACGTTGCAACACAGGAGAGTGCGAGTAAAATGTTCTTTCGGGCCAAAGCCCAAGTCAGGGGCGAGGTATATGGCCTCATGTCTGGACAGGGCGGGAGTTGCTCGTTCTCGTGAAGACCGACTTCTTGGGCTGTTGGTGGGGACGGCAGGTTGCTGCTGAACGAGAGATAGAGATATGATATCGGTTCATCCTTGATCAAGTTGTTTCCTGGTGCTTTGGGGGCAAGTGTATTGTCGATACTGATCTCCAACTCGCCCTGATCAAGCACTGGAGTGTCTCCATCCCAACGGGACTCGCTTTTTGGTGGCATTTTCTGCCTCTGCGATGCCTGTCGTGTTTACAGCGCTTTCTAGGCTTCCAGGGGTCGATTCGAAGGAATTATAGGCGAGAGTTTGAGTTGGCCAGCGAGTTTTGCGTTGGCTACCTGGAGAGCTGGTTTCGGAAAGGAGACAACGTTGGGGTGGGTTGGGAGTTCATCGAGAGATACTGAAAAAGCAATGCTCCGATTGGGGCACAACCCGGGTTATGAGGGCTGAATGGAGTAAAGGACAGGAGATGAGCATGGCGGCGGGATCTCGACGGGAATAATGCCCTCTGGGAGTAGTGTCCGCCTTTTCATGTCGACCGAAAGACTAATAAGACCCACGAATGGCTTGTGAGATACGGGGCGCTAGTGCGGACCCGGCAGAATTGAAGTGGTGTTGAAGATCAGTGGGCAGCGTCGGGAAAAGAAAAATGATACCAGGAATCAAGGTAGGGACGATCTGATCTATCAACTTCCTGTTCCACGTGAACACGGGGGAAGATGTAGGCTTGTGCCTTGTATATTTCACCAACGCGAGAGAATCAACTGTTCGATCACTTCAGAGACACATGAAAGGCTGGGCTTCAGAGAGCGCACAGAGAGCACACAGAGAGCACAGCGTGGCGGGGACAAGCTCGTCTCCCCACTCACTATTGAATCGGACCTGCCTCAAGAGTCCGAGGCCGAGATGAGATTTCGAAGCCCGAGGCCGGAAATAAGATGGACATGCAGCGTGAGGACAGGCTCAAGGGTCTCTTGGCCGAATTGGAGCGTTGGCGGGCAGGGTCCAAGTGCCGCTGATTGACCAATTTTCCCGCGAGCTTTAGCCGAGGACCAAGGGAAGCCAGCTGATTGGCCATGTCTCGGAACGACTGCAGTCTTCGATGGGAACAAGCGGCTGACTGCCGAGATTTATCGTTTAGAGAGAGCACCGCCTCGCTTGGGGGACTTGGCACGGCGGGATCCACACAATCAGGTGGGGAGGACTATGCCCGATTATTGCCGGGACATGGTTTTCTCATCTATGTGAATCTGTGAGGGGAAGGTGAGCTTGGTTCGTTGGGCACATGAAGATGCGGGAGATCTCATGAAATCTGGGGGGTTGCATACGTACGCATTTGTAAACTTCCCCACTCGTCCCAGAGCGGACCCCGTGGACTGCACATTGTCGGATACCGCGGGGAGAGTCCCATCCTGGATGAAGTAGGTGACATTGCAGACAGTCTTCACCGGGGATGTTGAAGACGTCAGGCAGCCTCAAACGAACGCGTGGTGGTGGGAGTGACGTGTGAAGGCCTGCAGGCCACGTGATGCGTCATCTGACTGCATCTTATCGCAGGCCAACACCTCCAACATGGGATATTTCCTCTCAGTTGTCTCTTTTCGCACCGCTAGGCCGAGCACAGGCAGCCCCATGCAGGGTTCACGACATGGCCTCGATCTATCGGGTGAATGGAATTGGCTAAATTCCCTGACGCCAAACTTGGGTTAGGCTCTCAAGCTCTCAAGCTTTTGTGCCCTGCAATCAATCGATTCCAGTCGTCTAGACTGCGACACTACTTGCAGCCTCAGGTTCAATTGTGCTGGCCTCTTTGGTTACGTTAACGGAAGTTGCAGTCAGTGACAACATGAGAGAAGCAAATAATTATTCCATTAGAACCAATATCGTCAGCGTGACGTCGTCATGGGCACCATGGGTTTCTGTGCGTCATGGGTTCCCAGTACGCTCCCACTGTGTCCAATACGGCAGCCGGTCACATCCCACCATTAATCTACGTCGTCTGGGCTCGTCTTTTCGTACCCATCCTCGCCAAACTTGGGTCCAAACTTCTCTCGCGCTTCCTTCAAGGCTTCGACCTCGTCGTAGTCGCCCTCATCCTCGGGAATCGGGATCTCGCGCTGCTCAGCCAGGGACTCCTTGGCCCCTGGCTTGAGGGTCCCGTCCTCGTTGACAAAGTCCTTGTGGTACAGATTAAAGAGAATAACCAGATATGTCTGGTCAGTCTCCTTGTTCCGTAAGACGTATCTGAGTTGGTGTGAGCGTCTCTGGTTGGACCTGAGACAGTAAACGAAGAGAGGCGTAAGAAAGATGATCATTTAGACGCGTGCCCCCTTACAACCCATGAAAGGTATCGGAGGCTCGCAAGGAAACTGGGGACGCCTGTAATGCAGGCCCAAAATCAATTAGAAGGTTGCTTACCTGAGCCCTTGACCATCCCAGTACTTCATAATGGGCAACTGGAATCCGGGCAACTTCAAGGCCAGGCTGGAAAAGTCGAGATAGGGGTTGAAGAAATCCAGACCATAGGTCTGATCGTACTCAAACACCCACTTCTCCTTGCTATCAGCGCGAAGGGCCCACTTCATCCGGGCTTTATTGGCCTCGGGAGCTCCGATCTCCTCACGGGCCTTCAGGCCAGCTTCGTCGCCGCCCTCCTCGAACCAAAGACCACCCTTGTCCTCGTCGATCTCACCAGCACCAACGTAGACAGTGTTGAAGGAGCTCAAGGCGGGTCCATATAAGAAGGGTTTGTCGGCATAGGCATCTCCCTCCAGGCCGGGATCAATCCACCACCGGACAATGCTCATGGCAGTGTTAAAGCCAGGGGGGAGGCGATCACGGATGGGGTGGTCAAAGTCATTACCGAACTGCAAGTTGGTTGCTGTGATGCCGGCGCCATCTTCACCAGCTGGCTTCTTGGCAGTAAAGCGGAGTGTGATGCTGTACTGGTCCTGGTTATACGCGTGAGGCTCGGATGAGAAGTAGGGAGAAGTGGCCGGGGAGTCGTGAGGCAGTCCCTTGTAGTCCTGGATTCGAACATTGAGCTCGATGTCGGCCAGGTCGCTGGAGATGCGAATTGGCTGGGCTACGTTGACAGGGACCTGGACATGCTGGTCGTCGTCGTAGCCTGAGCCAGCGGTGATGTGCAGAATATAATTTTCTGCCATTGTCGGTGTGTGTTGGTGTTGTGTTACCCCTGCGATTATCCAGGGTCTGGGCGGAGTACTGCTATTGTAGGTTATCTGGAGTAATCTGAAAATCTGAGAGAGAAAACTAGATCGCCAGCAATAAATGGGGATAAAGGCCTTGTTGGGGGTATTTGTGAGTCAAGGACCACAGCAACGGGCTTCTATGATGGCTCGACAGTCTGGAGTATATGACGTGAGTTTTTTTTGGCCTCCTGCGCGCCAGCGTGCGGCCAAGCTCAACGACCATGCTACGGGTCTACGGCGGTTGGTAATTGGATGCAACACCATCATCGACCACTTATTTGCTCCGCCATGCGCCAATCGATAGCAAGGCGTGCGCAGACTTGCGTAGACTTGCGTATAGTACATGATAAAACCTCATCCTCACAGCTTGGTCCTTTCGATTTTCCAGCTTCATGGCGTGCACAGACTGCAACAATGATTCTGTTTGTATGCACTATCCGGCGTTATCTTTATCGTCCAGTCCCTAGAAGTTCCGCTACCCTTGTCCAGTACAGGTTGTACAGCAAGCCACACATGCTGCCTCTTCACCGCCGAGTCGTGACGTAAAGTGTTGTTGGCACTGTACCCTTGTTCGGCTTCTAGGCTATTTCGCACCGCCCAACGGACTCGGCGCTATCTCGCGAAGCTCATCGAATCTGACTTTCACATGCTCGACTTACAGCATGAGTGATGACCTCATCTATTTTGGTGAAGGGCTGAGGCAGCAGCTTTGGCTGCATTCTTTGATGCCTTCATGCCTCAGGCAACACATGTCTCACTTCTCGATTCTCAGGGTAGGTGTGGATGCCTGTGGGTACCCCACCTTTAACTCGGCATGATCTTGAACCTCAGACCCCAACAAACGACTCAAGCATAATCGCAACCATCACGATTCTCTCTTTACTGAATAATGATATTGAATTCATGACATGATATGAGTCGATATCTACTCTCATTCGCTCTCCTCTTAAACATTATTTCCAGCCTGAATTAGAGTGAGACTACCAGCATCGCCCCCTCTCTCCGAGCCGAGGTCTGGACAGCATCTCAAACATCACATCTTAACTCTCAGCCACCAATCAATAAAACATACAAATCATCATGTGTGTCATTCCAAAGCACTCCAGCAATTCTTCTCCTACTCTCCTCCTCCTTCCTGCGCCGCCACGCCCCTCATCCTTCATCGCCCTCGATGCTGCCTACCGTGCGCCACTCTCCGCTGTTCTCACCAAACTTAAGAACCTCGCCAAACCAACAACGTTGATCATCGCTGTCGCCTGTCCCATTCTTGAAGGCCCGGCCCCACGAGTTAAGACTGTCCGCTGGGTTGAGGCCCAGTCGCTACTAGCAGCTCTTTATACACTCGTGTCCGGCATATGCGCAAGCGAGTCTATCGATGTTGATGTAGGTGCTGGGCCTGGGAGTGTGGATTCGCGTATCGTCCTAGTCGATCATGAGCCCTTGCGGAAATATTGGCCTGGCCCAGATGGCGTCTATGAGCCTAACCGCACTTCTGTGCTTGATCTTGCCACCTTTGCTACAAAAGTACATCCCTGGGATACCATCTTCCATCCCAGTACCGAGGCTGGATACAAGTTGCTCTCCGATTTCCTCAGCTTTGCTGAAAAGCAGGCCTATACCTATAAACAGCTCGTCGCTGTTGAAGGTGGCATAACTATGGTCACAGAGACTAGTGCGACAACGGAGGATCAGCCTACTCTCGGTGGTACTGTCTGCTTAGGAGGAACTTTTGATCATCTTCATCCTGGCCACAAGCTGCTTCTGCACGCAACTGCTTTGCTTCTTGCGATCCCGGAGAAGGACTCGGGCCAGACATGCACGCTGATTGTTGGGATATCAGGCGATGAGTTGCTTGTCAACAAAAAGTACGCCGAGGAGCTCCAGTCTTGGGATGAGCGTGCCCAAAATGTCCTCTCGTTTCTCTGTACCCTCCTCGAGTTCAAAACTACTACCACGGCCCCTCCCACAGTCTCCAAACCCGACGAGTTGACCGCGACGCTGCGAAATGGCACTGTGCTAGTTCGTTGCGTCAACATCCACGATCCCTTCGGGCCAACTATCACAGAGGAGACCATGGATGCAATTGTCGTGTCAGCTGAAACTCGGGGCGGTGGCAAGGCCATCAACGACAGGAGAACAGAAAAGGGTTGGCACCCTCTGGAGGTCTTCGAGATTGACGTGCTGGATGCTCGGGAGATCGTCGAAAGTCAAGGCGAAGGGGGCGCAGCCAAGGCAGAGGATTTTAGTGCCAAGATTAGCAGCACAACCATCAGAGAGCAGAGAGCTGCTGCTAAGACTCAGCCATGATGTGGAGGCGATTTGGACGATAACTCAATCCACGGCGACGGGAGCAGAGTTGGACACACCTCGAAATGAACGGGGACTGTTTATACGGGAACCCGACAGAAATATGTGGAGAACTGGGATCTGACAATGGCACTGCCTGGATTTTGCTGTCTTCTTTGATCAAGCGATCGAATTGAAACACTATTTTATCAGAGGCACACTAATGAAATTCTCAATCATTACCATACACTGGTCTCATAGTTGGGCTTTGTCAAAAGCCTTCTGATAAAATTCACCGAAATCACCAAGCCTGTTGATGGTGGATCCCAAATTCCTCACAAAACGCCAAACCAGAAACACATTGGGCCATATAACCCAGAACTCCAAACCTACAGCGCAAAAGGAGGACCCTCAAGGGCCGTCTATGAAATCCCATCACTTCATCTGCATTTTCGTACCATCGAGGACCCTGTCTGCGCTTTGGCACTGGCGATATGCTCCATTGCGCTGTTCACTTTGTCTCGTCAGCATTTGGACGGCACATGAGCTTAATACTCGGGACTTGAGCTCTCAACATACATTGATCATCCATTTTTACCTTCGAGGTCATGTACCAGATCTCATTTATTCTGTCATCTTCATTCTGACAGCATGCGCAAAACTCATAGTCCATGCACATAGGCACGAGGTCGGGAGTAGGAAGTCTACTTTCTCGTGGTGTGCTTGGGTACCAGTCATCCAGCAGAGTATCTTTTTCGGCTGCAAAGATATCGGTCGGAGGGAATATGGGATGCGTCAGATCCTGATTACACCACGATCCGATCATAGCGACGTTGGAACCGAGAGGCTCTTGCTCCGCTCGAGGAAACCCATTCTGAGGACCTCGTACCGGGAAGTTTTTTGAAGGGCGCCGAGACGACGGACGGACTATTTGGCTGCCCCAAGAGCTGGGAAGGGCTGACGGATCAAGATGGGAGGATTCTTGTCCGTGGAGGGATTTCATGTCCCAGGATTGATGGCGAGCACGTGACGGTGGCCTCCGACCACCAACTCCTCCGTTCACCTGGCTGACCATTTGGACATCACGACTCCGATGATGTCGGGGGTATTCACCAGAGCGATAGTTGAGAGTGCTTGGCTCAATAACGCTCTGCGATCCATGTGAATATTGCATCGCTCTTTGGCCTTGGTGATTCCACATTGGTCCTTGACCATGGGATAGCTGAAGAGCCGACATGTATGGAGGTGGAGAGGACGGGACTGCAAGAGGGTGATGGAGAGACATGATATCTCTGGGGAGAGAAGAGGTGGATGACGTGGGAAAGAATCGTGGATACCTCAATGATATATTGTGTAAGGATGATGGTGGGGACAGCGACAGTGAGGTGGCTAAGAGTGATATGGGAGGGGTGTGGCCTTCTAGTAAGTGCCAGAGGACCCTTGGGGGTTTGGATGAGATGGAAGTCAAGCGGCTTGAGGGGTTGGAAAAAATTATGGATGCTTCTTGATGAACGACAAGAAAGAGAGTGAAGGAGGGAGGAAAACGGGAAGAGGAGGGAGGAGGGGGAGCCGGGCTTTATGTCGGGGGGCTCAAGGAACGGCCCTCCCCGGCCCCGACCAATCAGCGTCCTCCTCTGTCGACCTCATCCAACGTCGCCCCGACCTATGAAACCAGCTTACACCCATCATTTGCCTTGAGCATTTCCTGAACGATATCTCTATCGAAATGGATAACAAAATGTCACAGAGAGGTCCCTAGAATGAGGATTAATCGTTGTGATATCCAAGGTACTCAAAGTCCCGTTACCTGACGCACCGAGGGAACTCTGGCGTCGAGGGACTATTGGGGGGAGAATTGTCCATAAAGATACCCAAGGCACCCTACATACCATATATCTATGTGTTTATCGTCTTGGTGGTATTGAATGATGTGGTAGCTGGCACATCATCTTGCTCTTGAGGCCATCTCTTGGGATCATCACCAGCCTGGGCCAGATGCCTGGATCGCCGTCAGGGCATCCAAAGTCACTTAGCTTTCTTCGTTCGTCAATATCTTGTTTGAACTACCCCAATGAACGATAGACAAATTTTTATATTAGCGAGCGATGAGATCTGGTCGTTGCCTTCGAGTCTCTGGTATCATTGCGGTTTACACAGTTGTGGTTGTGGTCGGGAGTGCACGTGACACCCTGCAACACCGCCTCACTCCCAGGCCAGGCTTCAGGCTGCCATCAGCGAATCAGCGTGTCTATCATCGATCAATTTCTCAAACTTCACTCTTTCTGAGTGCATCCCATCCATCGTGTTTCACTGACAGTATTATGGCCGGCGCCGACTTGCTTAGACAGTCGCGGGCGGCGTTGGTCGATTTCAACACCAACATCACCTCCGTCAGGCGGCTTGGTCATGAATCGTTGTGGGGGAATTTTATGGGCCTTCGATCGCTGGAGGTCAAATATGCCAGACAAACGACCTCCAATTTCGAGACCCATAGTGCCGAGCCACGACAGTGTTGATAAAGGGGAATCTTTCTCTAGCTAGCATTTAGTGCTGTGAGATGGTGATGTTGAGGTGGGGAAGAGTGGATGGGCAAGCTGGAGGAAGAGTCACTGATTCATTGCTCCTCGCTTTTTCCTCCGGGCGCCAAGCTTTAGCCGTACTTTTTCCCACCTGTCAAATGAACTGCACCCAATCCGATACCTCCTGGCCTCTTCTTCACTAGGATAGAGGCAGCATCAAGCGGGCGTTGAATGAGACATGAGCTTAAATATGGATCCACAAGCGACCTGGTGTGATTGGCGGTTCATATAGCATTCCAAACTGGATGAAAAGCAATGTATAGCCCGTGGGGACAAGAAAACCTTGGGTTCTCTCTGTTTTTCTTCGACGTAGATCCGTCGGGTAAAGTTAATGGGTGTCGCCAGTTCATATGAAACGGTTGCGGTCGCGTGGCAGTGCAGCCACCCCCAAAATAGACGTCATCTGTGGCTGTGCTGGGACTGGGCCCAAACCTAGGACCGTCCATCCGTGAACGAATGAACTTGGCATGGAAGGAATAGAGATATATCAGGTAATTGGTGAGTAAAACGGGTCCCATCTTCGATTGCTTACTATTCCTCGTCAATCTACCTACTTTCGGTCGGTTACAAAAAAAAAACGACGTGATGTGGCCTGAGGCCGCCCCATAGTAGATTGGGATCCCAACAAATCTGCCTAGAGGTTTCAACTTCCATCACGCATCGTTGTCATTATTTGAAGACACTCCCTCTACTCAATATTTTTACAGTCTCTATTATTTCTAACAGGTTTTACTTTATTACGAAACCTCGGTCTTGACCGGCCACACGGAAAAGAGTCGCCATGATTGGCACCTCATTCCCGGAATGGATCTTTATCCGCCTCGCCATCCTCCTCTTCCAATACACGCCTCTCGTCTACGTCACAGCAATCATCGTCTTGTCCGTCATCTATGGGTCCGCAGCTCAGCCTCTGACTGTTACCTGGATTCTCTACACCGCGTTATTGGCTGAGGCCCTCTTCTTTGGCCTCATATACCGCCCGTACCTCGTCCGTCTCAAGCAAAATGCTAGCCATCCGGCACCGCTGTCATCGACGGAGCGAAGGGCTTTGTTCAAGCGATGCATGGTCAATGTTTCAAGTGTCGAAATGTATTTGCAGGGGTGGTTCCTCGGTGCGGATCCCGATGAGATCCGGCGCGACAACGTGAGAGAATTCATCCTCTGGGGTTTCTTTGATCAAGGATATGAGAGCACCAGCACAGATGATGACAATGCGGAAGCTACAAGTCAGGATCTTGAAGAGTTCATTTCGATGATCGAAGAGAAGCTGGGACGTCCTTTGAAGGAAGGCTATGGGAGTGCCCGAAGCCTGCGCCTCACGCTAGACACTGTCGAGTCTTCCTACCGAAGCCTCCTGTGGTACATGATCATCTACTTGGTCGACCAATTCACTCACTTCGCCTTTCTCTGGTACGGCTTCGAGTACTACCACAAGAACCGGGCCAACGCACTCCGTGTTTTCCCTCCGCGCCCCCAGGAGTTTATCGGAGGTCGACAGTCTCCCGCGCCCCAGTTAAGTTACTGGCATCGCCCTCACACGGCCACGGACAAGCTCCCGGTTGTCTTTTTCCACGGCATTGGCATCGGGTTATGGACGTATATCGGCTTTCTCGCGAGAGTGGCTGGAACGAAAAAGAACGGGCAAGGCAGCATTGGTATTATCGCCATCGAGGTGTTGCCGGTGTCTTTCCGCCTCACTTCCCCTATTCCCAGCAAGACCGACTTCCTAGACCAAATGACCACCATTATCGACCACCACTGCTGGGAAAACTTCTCGGTAACCTCACACTCTTACGGCTCTGTCTTGACAACCCACATGCTCCACTCACCCAGCCTGCATCACCGTATCCCCTCCGTTACTTTGATCGACCCTGTTACAATCGCGCTCCACCTCCCCCATGTTGCCTACAACTTTACACGACGGCAGCCTAAGATGGCCAACGAGTGGCAGTTGTGGTACTTTGCGAGCACTGACCCGGCTGTGGCGCTCTGCCTAGGACGCTACTTCTTCTGGAGGGAGAATATCCTGTGGAAGGATGAGTTGTTGGTGTCGGAGAGCGGTGGGCGCAGAACGGAGAGGAAGGCTGTAGTGAGTCTATCAGGGCGAGATTTGATCGTCAACACGGCAGCGGTTTTGGACTACCTGGATTCAAGCGACGGGATTGGTGCCGACGAGTTGAGTCATGAAGAGCTTGGCAGAATGAACGTGGTCATGTTCCCAAAGCTGGACCATGCACAGCTGTTTGATGACCGTCCCGCCGCGGATTCAATAACCCACTTGATCAGATCCAACTGCGAAGTGGATAGTCCTGTGCTATCGCAGTAAGGGGCTACTGCAGTGGAGTGGAAGAAACATTGCATCTGATAACTGTATCCCCAGGCGAAGCTCAAGCGTTTAGTTGCGTATCGTGATCATGTCACCTCCCCAGTCAGCCAGGTCGGCACCGATGGGACGAGGACCGCTCTGGATGATGAGCCAGACGATGTCTTCTTCCGTCTCATTTTTTACCTGATGTTCTGTCCAGGCAGGGATGAAGGCAAAGTCACCGGGAGACAAGTCATGTGTCTTGAGGTCCATGCCCAAGCCCTGATTCACGACAAGAATGCCATTGCCAGAGATGGCGTAGACGATGGCATCTGAAGAAGCGGTCAGCTGAGATGCTGTTTGCAAATGTACCACTATTCGAGTAGCTTCCTACCTTGTTCGCTATTGTGGCGAATAGTTGAGCAGGAGTTGGGCCGAGTAGTGAGGACTATGTAAGACGGTTAGCATCACGCCTAATGTCAATATTTTTTTGGAAACACAAAGGAGAGATGGATAACTGGATAAGAACTATCATAGACTGGGGATTTTCTCACCTGATGCGCACATCTTGTCGCACTTGTTAACGATGGCTTCTCGCAGGATGACCGGCCCCTCAACGGTAGGGTGAGGTGGCTCAAGCTGCTTGGCTCGGGTGATGCGGGTCGAGGAGGGCATGATCATGGGGAGGATCTCGGAGATGACCGATAAGAAGGATGCCATTGCGGATATGGTCAGGTGGTTTGTTTTGGAGAAAGAGGCTATTGGCGGTGAATAGAAAGGGTTGAGAGTGAGGCCAACTTAGGCAGGCGGATGTACAATATGTGGCAGGGATATGTCTCGGCAGCGTCCGGGGCGTAGTTGAAGGTTGATTAGCGACTCAAAGATGAGACGATTATAGAGATGCAGAACGTGGTGAATCCGAGAGTGGCGATTATATGCGAAACTATGGTTGAATGCCGGGGGATTCCAGGCGGCCAGGCTATTCACATGAAAGAACGGTGACGTTTCCTGTGCGATGGTGATGCGTTGATGAGGTCAGATCACACGAGCAGAGATATAGGAGGCGCGAAAAGGGACAAAATAAGTATGGGGTGGCAACACAAAGTTAAACAACGAATCCAGTGACGGCACATGTGTAGAAGGCTGGGCGAGCGATGAAAAGGGTGAAATGATGCGATGTATCAAAGGGGCAAATTTGGGTCGTAGATGATGAGGGCGCCAAATCCCAAGCCGAGAAAGGTACGTACTTAAGCGTAGGCCGTGGTGGTGATGCCTTCGTGGGGTTGGACACCGATACAGCGATATACCGGATTCTCCGCAACCGGACCCCGCTATTTCGCTTAGCTGCATGTGTCCTCATCTTGGTCCAAATCGAACGAGCATGGGACACTTGGTTCTTAATTGCTCTCTCTGTATTCGGAATCGGGGTTGGAACCATCAGGGTTGAAAGACGTATTCATAACATCAAATGCCAAGCAAGGTAGAAAAACGAACCCAGCAGCAACATACCGGAACCGGAAGCTCGATCCAAAAGCGGGCTAAGAATAGCGCGGCACCCACAAGTCAATGGGAGACATCCTTGCGAGGTGCAGCTCCGGGGGTAGGGATCCTTTTCTTCCCCCAGGGACTGGGGGTGCTCGAAAGAGGCACAGCTGGTCGTGATGGCTCCAGGTTTCCCCGTGGGTGCCGCGCGGGGACTTTGCTTGAGATGAACAGATGGCATCGCGTAGAGGCGTGGCGAATCGGTTGCCCTGGGTGGAACAAGGACATGGCTTTCGGTGCCGGTTGTCGGAGCCTGAAAAGCCCATGCGCGGCGAGAATAGGCTGAAGACGGTTTCTGTATTGGACTATTGGACAGTTGGCGCCGCCTAGATCAGTGTTCCATGCGACGCGGTCTCACTGCTGGAGCAACTATGGGAACTTTTGGTGGTCAAGCTGCCCCAAAGTGGTGGCAACCCCGCCAAACCGAATATCAGGTATTACTAAGGCGGTATACAGCAGGCGGATATCACCTCGCGATCCCGATGCACATGCATGCGTCGTGCAACTCATCCGCGCCACCAAACCTGGCCAGCCTGCAACCTCTCTCAACTCCCGGCTCTGCAGAATCACCGACGACAACCAAGAAAGCAGCGGCTTCTCGTCTTGTCTGAGGGGGAAAGTGAAAATGCGCCCTCTGGCCCCTCATCCGCTTGCTTCTCCATCTCGACAGCCACCTTCCCTGAACTAAAGTGAACTATCACATCGAATCCGAGCTCGGCGTCTTAGCTCGACTCCGGGACTCCGTCATAAGACCCATCGCAGTCAGGTCTGCCATAGAAAATGGAAGAACCCTCGTCTTCGATCATGGACGCCTCCTCGTCGCCGGCCTCTTTCCAGCCTACTTCTCAACCGTCGTTCGATGGCTGTCGACTCCTCACGCTCCCTCCCGAATTAGTTGACACTATACTCTGTCATCTCTCACCCTACGACGTCGCCTCCGTCTCCGCAACATGCCATGCTCTGCGGAAACATGCTCTCTCTGACGTCATCTGGCACTCCCTCGTCCAGGAAAATGTCCCCGGCCTCCCTCTCACCAGTCCCGCCCCGTGTGACAGCTACCATGAACTCTACGCCGCCCACCATCTCCTGTGGTTTCTACCACGCTATAAGATATGGTTCTGTGATCGCGAACTGATGGGCAAGCTCATCGTCGTGCGATATGACCCCCGCCGCGGTTGCATTGAGGGATACCAGTTGCTCGCCGGCAGGAGTCGGACGACATACCAACACTGGGCCGCCCACAGCCAGGTTGTCATCCATGGGTTCGAACCTCGGGTCGCACTCCATCTCGACAAACCCGTGATACAGTTTCGCATTCGACCATCTGGAAATGATGGTGGCTTTTCCAAGCGGCCTGGCGCCAACCGCTTTGCCGACGAGATCCCCATGGAGTTGGACGACCGGCTCGCAGCCATGTTTAGCAACTTTCTCCTAGCCCGTCCGTTAGATCCAGAAGTGGCGGATGAGAAACTTGCTGCTGGGTATCCTTACGGCAATATCTGGCCACCGCCAGCCGTTCCAGCCCGTCATCGCGTTTCCGGTGGCTTTGAAGGACGAGATAGAATTATACTCAACCCCAACGATCGCCCACAACGCCGATCCGAGGTCTCGGACCAAGCCTTCCGGATCCGCCATTGGTTGGAGATGGCAGGAAGCCCTCCGGCACCGGGTATAGCACTTGCACCTACAGGTTCCTTTGCCGGATTTAGGCACGTACTGAGAGGGATGCAGTTTGAGAATGCTCTTGCCGGCGGTGCAGGAATGACCGGGGGAATGGCTGGGATTCACCTTGGCGAGGAGGTCATCTCCTATTCAACAGTTGACCCGGCTCTCTACACCCCGACGCCCCTCAAGCCGTGGCGAGGGATCTGGGTCGGTGATTATAGCGGCCACGGCTGCGAATTTCTTTTGATTCATCAGCCCGACGATCCGCCGGCAACGGATGAGGAACTTGGCATTGAGCGTGCCAACACCGAATCCGACGCGGAATGGGAGGCCAGAAGAACCGAAGCCCGTATCTATCGAGGGCGTTTGGAAGCCATCAAATTAACCGGCGACCCCAACGTGCCCCGTGGAGAGCATACCTTTATAGTTGAAGACCTGGGCCCAGATGGTTACGTCGGAGATGCCACCGACCCACCGTTTACAGGTGCTAGGGTAGTGAAAAGCCGCGGCCATGTGGCCGAGACGGACTTTGTTGGAGGTGAGAATAACTGCCTATCCAACGCTGGAGCATGAGCTAACGAAATCACCAACAGAAAAGTTTATCGATAGCCAGCTGTTGCTCATCAGCCACGATCGGTTGGCCCAGTACTGGGTCGGATTTGGGCACATCAGCTTCTTTGAGCGGGTAGATATTGATAGCTTCCTGAAGCCATGAAAATCGAAAATCGGGTTACCTGCCCCTTGCTGAAGCATCCGGTGACTTGAATCTAATCCTGGAAAGTATAATGTGACCAAGTACCACTGTGAGCCTC
The DNA here is from genome assembly GCA_014621425.1 of Cylindrodendrum hubeiense. Classification (NCBI taxonomy): domain Eukaryota; kingdom Fungi; phylum Ascomycota; class Sordariomycetes; order Hypocreales; family Nectriaceae; genus Cylindrodendrum; species Cylindrodendrum hubeiense. The sequence continues at coordinate 39,235 of JAANBB010000039.1, forward strand.
TGTTTCGAACCATTGTGAGCTGCAGTATGTCGAACTCTGAACTCGGCGAATCTGAGGTGCTCGCGGCATGGACCAAAGGGTTTTTTTGATGGTACGCGACTATTAAGCCTTTCTTGCAGCTTTTTTTTGTCGTTAATCTTCTTTGCATTATAAAGTACCGAGTTCTTCGGCTCATCCCCCAATTGTCTGTCTTCCTTAACTGCCACCAACAGTCTAGTCTCACTGAATGTGTCACGACATCAACAAAATTTGCTTCATACCTGTACCACACACAACCTTTCCAAGATGGCACCAACAAACTTGATGGAAATGGCTACCTTGGCCGACTTTGCAGAAAAGCAGCAACAGCCCACACCTACCAGCAATACGGAGAAAAACCCATTTGTCGTGGACTCGGACGATGTAGCCGCTACTATCATCGTGTACGTTATCATCGCCTTCTGTTTCGGGTCTCTCATCGGCCTCGTCTTGGTCGACATGCGCCGCAAGCACCGCACAGGCGAACTGCAAGAGACGGGTCGTACCCTTGGCTTTCTGTGCCTGTTCATCCTCAAGGCGCCCTTTATGCTCTTCTCGCGCAAGAACATGTCGGCCGTTTGGGTCTGGTTCACGGACCTCTTCCGCAGCGCGGAGAACAAGAAGCGCAAGTCGAAGAAGGACGAGGCCGTGTCGCTGGATCGAAAGTTTGATGACGATGCTATTATTCAGCGCTTGGGGACCAAGTCACCAGAGACCGGGACGTCAATCACGGATTGAGCACTGGGGATAAAAGAAGGGCACAGTGTCGACGGCTCGGCGGCTCGGTGGAGCCATACCGGAGCGGTGGATCACAAATTGCGGAGGGCCGGCCGGGCTTGGTATGTCCGAGGGCCGGCGCCGAGGCCGGTCTGATGTTTTTGTTTGTAGTTGAGTAGACCGTCAGCTGACTGAAGAACGAGGCGATGGAAGGCAAAGGGGGCAAAGGGGGCAACTGGGGCAACTGGATAGATGGGGTTATGTAATGGCTTTCATAGAAAATGTGCATAATAATGAGCTTGTTTAGTCACAAAAATGGCTGGTGACAGACTGACTGTGAGGCTTCATTTGGTGGGCTAATGACTAATGCTGCAGGTCGAAAGTCAGAATCAAGTCAGGAGGCGATTACGCAGTCGGTGTAGAGGAAGTCGGACTGGTTCCCGAGTAGGCGAGCATGAGCATGATCATAATATACCGCCACGAGATAGTGCCGCCACGAGATAGTGTGCTGTGCCAGTGTGATGCTGAGACGTGCAAGGGCCTTTGGTGCAAACTCAATTCGTAGTCGTGTTGTACATACGGGAGTCGGTTCAGTCGGATTCTGCCTATCTCGGATGTCGCTCCATCTGCCGTTGCACATGAATTCCCCGAAGCTGATGGAGGAACGAGCATTTAATGGGGACGGGCATGTGCCAGTGGCCAATGGTTACACATGCCAGCCGGCACTCGGAGCGTTGACATGAATCTGATCTCGTCGGGTACCTGGGGAAGATCCCCGAGGTCCCCGACCATGTGAATGGTGGTGAGTAATTCGGGTTTCGACGGATGTTGCAGGCCTGCAGGTTGGTTTGTGGCTGCCGACGACGGGGATGGTGAGGATGGGACAGGGTTGGGATTATGTAGCTTCAGGGTACTCGGGGGGGGGGGGGGGAGATGTGAGGAGCTTCTTCGGGGTCCCTTCTTTATTTTATTCCTTCGTTTGTTCCTTCGTTTGTTCCTTCGTTTGTTCCTTCGTTTGTTCCTTCGTTTGTTCCTTCGCGACGTCCGTCAATTGAATGAATGAATCCGATGGCAGGTACGGATTAGGAAGGGCCAGATTAGACCAAGCCTGTTTAGGGGGGAGCCGCAGTGGTGTCGCAGTGGTGTCCAGTGGAGCCCAGCGGTGCCCCGGGGGTGGCCAGGCGCTAAGTCCCAGCACCTGCAGCCCCTGTGCGGGCGTGATTGGCACAGCTGGACGTCGGGTGACGTACAAAGGCGCCCTAATTAATCGGGGGCGACCCGGCGGGATGGCTTCCAACGGCAACCGTCGGGCGGCATCTCGTCACGATGTGTAGTTCATTAGTGACAACTCTCCCCAACCAAAGCAATCTCGTATCCCCGGGTCGGCAGTGAAACCGTCCACGTGCGCGCGCCGTCTCGTCCCGTTCACCGCCCTGCGTCTCTCCGTCCGGGCGACATTTGGTGAGACAGCTCAGTTGCGCCGTCCAGATAGATTGCACCGTTCGACAATCCCGAAGCTTTAAAAGCCACCCGGCCCCGCCACGCGGCGCTGACGCCCTTCCCGTCGTCACCCATCTCCCTCCGAGAATTTCCCCGTTATCAAACCTCGTCTACAACACGCGTCAACCGCCAAGTTGTATTGCTTATTGCTGACGAGCATTTGCTTCTTGTGTGCCGGCGACGGTGTAGTCTGCCGCCTCGAGCACCTCCGCTTCAGGGTTGCTACTCTACTAACACCTAATGCCTTGGCGTTGATTGCGCCCACCGTCCTGATCTCCACCTCACCCCGAGACGACTACACGCCATGTCGGTCTTCATCTCTTCACCAGCATCACGGCGATTAACCTGCCGACTATGGCAGCAACAATCTTCCAATCTGCTCAAAGCCCCGGCGAGGGCACAAGCTCGTCGCCGTTTCTTCAGCTCGACTCCTCTCAATAATAAAACCCCAACGCCAACAAACCGGTCCCCTGCAGCATCTCCCAGTCCGCCCTCAACACGCCCCAACATCCAAACCGTTGCCCTCATCGCCGGCGCGGCTTCACTCTTCCTAGCCTTCTCACTACTCAACGCTCCCCCAACCAAGTGCGACTCGCCAGTTCAACTCTCCAACTCCAAGGACGATGGCCGTGACCCCAACCTACCCCGGTTCCGCATCGCCGACGTCCGTAAACATGACGGCAGATCAGAAAACCCTTGGATCATTTATGGTGACAAAGTCTACGATATTACAGACTGGATCGCCGGCCACCCGGGAGGCGAGGTTATCCTGCGAGCTGCTGGTGGCTCCATCGAACCATACTGGGACATCTTCTCCATCCACAAGACCCAGTATATCTACGATATTCTCGGCCAGTTTCTCATCGGCTACGTCGACACCGCTGACCTGGTCGATGGGAGACCAGCCCGGGAGGAGGTTGAGGATCCCTTTTCCGAGGATCCAGAGCGTCATCCCGCCCTTATCACAATGACGGCCAAGCCTCGAAACGCAGAGACTCCCACCGACGCCATGACGGCAGATTTCCTCACCCCCAACGACCTCTTTTACGTCCGGAATCACATGTGGGTTCCCACCATCCCCGAAGATCCAGGCCAGCACACGCTCACCGTCGAGCTGGAGGACGGCACCGTCAAGGAGTACACGCTCCACGACCTCAAGACTCGGTTCCCCTCCCACAAGGTCACAGCCGCACTCCAGTGCTCGGGAAACCGCCGCAAGCACATGAGCGAAGGATCTGGGCGCAAGGCAAACGGACTCCCATGGAACGTCGGCGCCATCTCCAATGCGTCTTGGGAGGGCGTTCTCCTCTCTGACGTGCTCGCTGATGCTGGCTTCGACATCCCGGCCGGTTTGGCGGGCACCAGTGAGGCCAAGCACGTCCAATTCTCCGGCCTCGAAGCCTACGGCGCCTCTATCCCAATTAAAAAGGCCATTGATCCCCAGGGCGACGTTTTGCTCGCTTACAACATGAATGGCCAGGCCTTGCCTCGCGACCACGGTTTCCCCCTTAGAGCCGTCGTCCCTGGACATGTTGCTGCTCGTTCTGTCAAGTGGCTGAGCCACATCTCGCTCAGTGATGAAGAGAGTCCGAGTCAGTGGCAGCGACGAGACTACAAGTGCTTCGGGCCCAACCAGACACATGTCGACTGGGAAACGGCACCTGCCATCCAGGAAATGCCCGTCCAGAGCGCTATCACAGGATGCAGACTCGGCGAATGGACCAAGCTCCCCTCAAAAAGTGACAAAGACGCCAGTGGAAAGACCAGGAAAGTGAAAGCAAAGTACGCACAGCAGGCCACTCTAAGCGGATATGCTTATTCCGGCGGCGGTCGGGCCATTGTCCGCGTCGACGTGTCTCTCGACGGTGGAAAGACGTGGTGTCAGGCCAAGATCCTTCCTGACTGCACTACCAAGAACGGCGCCCCTTCTTCTTGCTTCGGCCACGGCTCTTGGGCATGGAAACGCTGGAGATACGAGGGCATGGTACCGCTGGACGCCTTTGAGCAAGTCCAGCAAAAGACAGACGACAAGAAAGGAGGCAAATCAACTAGAAAGCCCCCTCCCAAGCATCTAAGTGCCACCTTCGTCGTCAAGGCCACCGACGAGTCCTACAACACCCAGCCCGAAAGCCACTCGGCCACCTGGAACGTCCGAGGCAACCTCGCCACGGCCTGGCATCGCCTCCAGGTCCGCTCCGACAACCCGCCCGCCGGCGGCGAAACATACCCTGAGGACCCCTACGAGGGATGGGAAAATATCTAGCTCCGTCGTAACTTGACCACTGTGTTTTCGGGGCCTGGAGTTTACCGAGTCAATCGGGGTTGTCGGGTGCATATTCTATTTCAGGGGGTTATCAGTTATTGGGTCTCGGGACCTGCATAAGTTGTTGTCTTATATTTGTAACAAGGCCTTCAACATATAATCTAATGAGCGAGTCGAAAGGAAAATCGATCCATCAGTCACTAATATACCACGTGCATCACTTTATACACACACATATTTGCACAAAGCAATCATTTAAATCAGAAATCAGCACCACGACGATCTGCAGCCGCAGCGTCAGGTGGTAATTAGTGTCTACCCGTATTCCTTGCTCCTTGAGTACATCCCTCCGAGACGTAGTATACAACAACCCTGTTCCGAAAGCTCCTGTATCCCTGCAAGCCGAGCTGGTCTAGTTGTACAATCAATACCCACATCCCAACGCGCCGTGCGATTACTCGTCATCGTCATCTTCCTCGTCGCCGTCTGAAAAGTACTCAAACTCCTTGGGGAGCTTGGCCTCTTCGTCACCCTCACCATCCTCATCCACAGCTGTCAACACTCCGGCCGCCGCAGCGGCACCTGAGCCTCCTCCAGGGGTCTGGGGGTCGACCAGGCCAAATGACGAGCGGCCCTGGCTGCGAAGCAATTGCTGCATCATGGCGCTGTTGGATCCAGCTCGCGTGGGGTCCACAAGACCATCGAGTAGGGATCGGCCAGATGCGCCAGATCGTCCACCTCGGGCGTTCTGCTGGCCGGCGACAGGCGCGCGCTCAGTAGTCACCTTCTTCAGCTTCTCCTCAAGCAGCGTCTTCGACTCCTCGGGCTGTGAGTCGTGGAGCAGGAGAGGGCCACCAGTAGGCTATTTGCGTGTTAGTTTCTGGGCACGGGGACATGTTGCATCAATACTAGACATACCTTCTTCACAGGCTTGTATCGGCCAGCTGGGAAACTGATGTACTTGAGCTGGCCGGGGAGAACACGGCTCATGTTCTCAATCTCATAGCCAAGCTTCTCCTTCTCGGGCTTCTTCTTGGTGTCGGCAGTCGCGGCACTATCCTTATCCTCTCCCTCCTTCTTGTCCTTGGCATCCTCAGCCTTCTTCTCCTCGTCCACCTCCATCTTGTCGGCACTCGGAGCAGGCGTGGAATCGATATCCATGCTCTCGCGTCGCTGAGCACGCTCCTTCTTCTGGGCCCTTCGCTTGGCCTGGGCGGTGGTCGACAAAATAGCAGTGGCGATCAAGGCAGGTCCCTCTTCAGCCTTAGCCTCCTGCTCCGGTGGGTAGTCGAACACGCTGGGGCGGGTGGCGCAGTGGAACTTGAAGTCAGGCATCTCCAGGTCATGGTCCAGTCCGATGATGGACGTAGGCGAGAAGCTCAGCGACAAGAAATGGGTGAAGGGGAACCAGTACCAGTACTGGGTGAAAACGGCCATACCGACGATGCCGGCCATGTTGAGGTTGCCGGTCTGGGTCTGGAGACCAATAGTGCAGTTGCGGCCACCGGCATCGATGATACCGAGGGCGAGGGCGGCACCAAACTTGGTCATGGCATCCTCGTGTCGATCGCCAACCACCTTCTTGAGGGTCTTGCGGATAGCAGAGACCTTGGGGTTCATGACCTCGTTTTGCTGAACCATGATCATGGCGAGTGAGATGAGAGCGCCCTGTCGCACAAAGTCGGTAGGATCCTTCATCATGGGCTCGAGGAGGTCAATGGCCTCATCCAGACCGGTGCCGGCGCAGGAGATACCCAGAGCCATGGCAGAACCGTAACGAACGTGGGGGTTGTACGATTCAGAGAGCAGCTCAACCATACGGGGGACGCTTCCGGGCTTGCGGAAGAGAATGAAACCCAGACTCATGACAGCGATTCGGCGCACGTCATCGTTGACATCGCTAACAGCGGTGTGCAGGAGCTTTCGAATGGCCTTGTTGCTGCCAGTGCCACAGTAGGCAAGGGCAACAGTCATGATACCACCGTATCGCAGAGTAGGATCGGGGTCGTTGAGGAGACCGTCGATCAGAACATCGGCGCCCTCTTGGCGGCCGAACATGATTAGGGCCATACCGATGGCCAGACCTCGCACAATCTTCTCGTGGGTAGTCTCGTGAGCATAGGTAATCATGTCCTCAAGGGCCTTGACATTTCCAGTACCGAGCATGATGAGACCCATAGACAGACCAACGGCCTCACCGTTGAGGGCGGAATCCTGGAACAGGATTTCTCTGAGCTTCTCAAAGATTTCCCAGTCGCCAGTGGCCATACCGGCAATGCCGAGACCAAGAGCACCACCATGCTGAACAACCTCCTCCTCAGCCTGGCTGAACTGAGTCTTGAGGTAATCCAAGGCTTCGGCACCGTGGTTGGCATGGATAAGACCGTAAGCATACAGAGCACCACCCTGGCTAAAGATGGAGCCGCTGCTAAGACCACCCTGTCGGGGAAGATAGGGCTCAAGGAGCTTGCGGGATTGAGACAGGTTTCCACGGTGGATGACACCGAGAGCAGCTGTGGCAGTGAACTTGGACCAGTTGACAGCCTTGCCGAGCCACTCGAGGTTGTCACGGAAGAACTTGTCGTTGGTAGTGCCCTGGTTCATGAAGGCGTTGCAGAAGGTAACGGCAGTGTGGAAGATTGAGTTGCGGCCCTCTAGGCTATCGCGCACCTTGTTGAGGATGCTCTGGTCGGTTCGGTTATTTCGGTAGAGGAACTCCAGGTTCAGCTTGATGGTCTTGCTACCATCCAGGATAGATCGAATGTTGCGGTAAGCCTTTGCCACCCCCTCAGGAAGCTCATTCTCGGGGGCCTCCTGCTCTTCCTCTAGGAGGGGCTCAGACTCGCCCTCCTTGTCCTTCTCTTCTGACTCCTCCTTCTTGGGGGGCTCGCCAGAAGGCAGGGCAGCCAAAACCTTGCCCAAGAACTCCTGTGTTCCGTTGTCGTACAGATCGAAGGCGATTTGGTAAGCGTTTGCGATAGATGATTTGTCGCCGTTATCGACAAGGGTTTGGAGCATACGCGACGCCTCGTCGTCTGAGTTGAGATAGACGACACACTTGGCAATGGCGAAATAATCGGGGTTGGGGATTTCGTTGAGAAGATCAAGGATTAATCTCAAAATCTCGGTTCGGAAGCTTCGTTCTTGGACAATATCCATGCAGATGCCGAGAGTGTACTCCATCAAATCCTCGGCGGGACCGGGTGAACCCTCCTGGGTCTTTGACTTTGAGCTTTTCTCATCATCACTGGCACGCTTAATAACCCGTCGAAGGACGTCGAGGTTCTTGGCTTCGACAGCAATTCCGACCACCTGTCTGTAATGGCCCTGCTTCATGCAGCTCTCAAAGAGACGGTCAATAACCCTTTGCAGGGAATCGGTAGCCTGGTCAGGAAGTTCAGCGATCGAGCCTGAACGACCTTGCTTGAAGGCGGGCTGGAATGTTGCCTCAAGCATGGTGTTGTCGACGGAGTCGCGCGATAGTAGGGACTTGGGAGGCAGAGTTGTTTGCGAGAAAGGCGTCGTGGGAGACAAGATGGTATCGGCTCCGTTGGCGAAGGTGGTGGCGAGCTCGGGGAGATCGGTAGTCTTGGAGGCTTGGGGCGATGACTTCTTGGCGGCAGTCACGGCGATGTACTGATCAATACACCTGGAGATGATGGTCTCTTCAAACTCGCCGGGGGAATCGAGCTTGAACAGATCGCCGGCGGCAAGAGCGAAGACCATGCTGTCATTGTAGGCCTGGAGGTGGTAGTAGACCTTGGCGAGGACCAGGGCGGCGAGCTGGCGCTCAGGGAACGACTCATCCTCGTAGAGAGCCTCGCTAGGAAGAGTCAGCTTATCAATAACGACGGTAGCAATGCGGGACCCGGGACGCACATCTGGCTCAGAGCGGCGGCAACCTCGGTCCAGACAGTGTCAATGTCGTCGTTGAGGGTCTGAAGGGCGAAGACCTTGAGCTCGGGCTCCTCGTCGGCAAGGAAGGCGAGGACGCCGGTCGCCGACACAAGTCCAGGCATCTTGAGTGTGTGCGACGGGTCGGACGGGCGGGCGAGGGAGTGCTGCAGGAGGACGAGAGGCGACTCGAGGGACAAAACAGGGCGACTGGAAGCAAACGGACGGTTTCCGAACAAACCCAAGGGCATATGAGAGCGAGCCTCTTGGGTGCGATGGTTATCTAGAGAGAGACGGGGTGGGGAAATGGAGAGAATGAGAGATGTTGAGGTGGATGTTTTGCTAAAGGAGACTCGAGATGGTCCACGTCAGGCACAGCTCTGCCTCGCAGGCGACGCACTGACCAGGGGGGGAGCTTGCACGGCCGCCAGGCAGAGGCAGGTACGACAGACGACGGTCCTTACCTAATCCGGGCTGAGTCATCTCTGTTGAGATGCCGCAATTGGAACAATGGTGCGACGACGCGGACGGCGTCTGCCTAAGGCCCTAGGGCAACCAACCAGTAGTTGAACCCGGCTCAACGTGGCTCCGTCTCCGTCGTCATGTCTTTTAGGAATGCCAGCACGTGATAGATTCAACGACGGGGAATGCACCGTCCTATCAGAGGATCGTGGCCAAATCCACATTGCCTCACCCGGACACTTCCAGGGACCACCTTCGCATGGGTTGAAAACACGAAACACGACATGGGCCCTGTGAGCCACACAGTTGGACGCGTTTCTTGGCAATTGTAGGGCTACAGAGTCTCACGGATTCACAAATTTGGTACCTTCTAGAGCAGCGCAAGCATGTCACGCTCGGACAAAGGCTAGGGGCCTTAGGTGTCTCTTCTGTACCTGGTGATCACAGCTATGGGGAGGGACAAAGCGCGGCAAACAGCTAGCTCTAGGTAGGTAGCTACTCAGGGGCAAGTTACATTGGGCATTGTCGGCGTTATGGACAGCCATGTCAATCACAATCGCATTAGCGAGAGCAAACTCGGTGCCAATTGCTTGAGTCTCGAGACCACTTTCAAGCCTCCAGACAAACAGGCAATGAGGGGAAATTGTTTCAGCACAGCTCGCGGGACGGGTAGCTACCTGTAGCTCATCTTGACGGTGGATCTCAGCAGCGGGAGAGTTGGTGTACGTGGCACCGACAGCCATGCCAGAGATGGGTCACTAGAATGGAAGACAGTGGGCTAAACTGGGCTGGAACTGTACTCTGCTGGACTCTGCCGTGGGACGCGAGACATACATGACTGCTTCGTATACATGGTACACATCGCACACATCGCACGACCACACGCACAAGAAAAGAAAAGAAGAGACAGGAAAATTTGTCAAGGTCTCAACGGCATGACGTCGAGATTGACGCTTTTTGGGGATGAAAAGTGGTGAATGGATGGGGAAGCGTCCAAGATTTAAGGATGGGAGGCTGAAGATAAGGGAGAGCTCAACTCCACGGGGTCTCGTCCACTAAAATGGCACCTACGGCACCTGTGGCACCTAGAGGGAACCTTCCAGGGCACAGCCGGGGCCGATACGCCAGGCGAATGCGCTTCTACAGAGTCCTCCAGTGCTGACATCGCTGACACTGCTAGCGCCCGCTACGATGCGCCCCTGGAAACACCCTGGGATGATGTGCCTAACATGCCTAGTCGGCTTGGAGCTCCTGGTCAGAGGTACCTCGGCGACCCATACTAGCGCAGTGATCAGCACAAGTACCGCTGAGGTGTGGTTTAGAAAAGAAAAAAAGTGCCATTCCCCCCGTCCCTCTGTAGCCTCTGTAGCCTCTGTCTGTTCGTTCGTTGCGACACACATCCCTGTAGAGGTTGTTGGCTAGGCTCCGCCTCGTCTCTCTTCCTTTGTCTCTGGGAACGTCAAGACACAACAGTGCTAAAAAATCCCCGTCCCGAGCATGGCCATCTAACGACAAGTGTCCAGCGCGTGCGACTTCCTCCTCCATCACTCCCCCGCGCGTCCCGTCCGTATCCCGATCACCAGGCGCCAATCGACATCGACGGCATTGCAGCCTCGCCATGGCGGCGTAAGGTGCTAGACTCATCCATGTCCGCTTGCGACGCATCGCCATCTCCTCCGCGCGACAACGACAACGGCCGTCCTCGCCCGTCCCGATCCATCTGATCGCCCATCCACCGCGAGTGTCGTCCAGCTGCGATCTTGTCGCGTCCGCGATCTGATGCGAGACGTGCCATTGCCCTTGACATTGACCCGACACCGTCTCGCCAGGCGCTGCCCGGACACACGCTGTCGGGCACGGCACGACTCCAACGCCAACTCGTCCTCATCGACCAACGCAGACGCCCACGCCCAGACCGAACCCCACCACGATGGATCTTCGATCTGTCCTCAACACCTCGGACAACGGCGACCGCGGCCTAGCCAAAGCACCGCCGACGCCTAAGCAACAGCCGCCGCCCCCGCGACCGCAGGAACCGCAGCATCACCGCCCGCAACAGCAGCCTCGTCCCTCGCAGAGTCCTGCCCAGTACGCATATCGCGACTACGGCCGCCCACCGCCGCAGCCATCGCCTGGCAAGCCGGCGCCGCAAGAGTATCCTCCCCGTCCTCACCACCAGCATCCCCAGCATCCTCAGCATCCCCAGCACCCCCAGCACCCGCAACAGCAGCAGCAGCAGCACGCTCCTCCGCAACACCAACACCAACACCAACAGCCTCCCCCGTCAAACGCATACCCCCCGCAGGCCTCCCCTTACCAGACTCCTGGGCCGTATCCCGGGCGTCCTGCGCCGCCGCCGCTCCAGTCCACCGGCTCGTTCCACGACGTGCGATCCCCCGGTGGCCCGGCTCCAGCTCCTTCGCCGTACCGACCCGCGACGACCCCTTCTGCGGCCCCGGGCGGCCCCGGATTTCCCTTCCCTCCCTCACAACACTCACAACACTCACAACACCCGCCCGAGGTCAACAGCCCCGTGCAGCGCCACCAATATCCTCCGGCGCAATATCAACCTCAGCCTCAAGCCCAACGACGCGAAAGCTTCTCCCAAGGTCCTCAAGGTGTCGGCCCAGGCCACGCCCCGGGCCCGTACATGCAACAAGGGCCGCACCCAGTCCCACAGACACCACCTGTCGGTTCCGCCGCCGGCTCCCATTCATACATCCATCAGCGCTCGCAGTCAACGCACTCCACTCCTACACCAACCTCAGCACAAAGCCAGCATCAATACGGGCCACCCTACGCTCAGGGCAGCCCCATTGCCGCGTCGCGTCCTCCCCCGGGCGATTATAGCCGCGCTCCCTCCCAGCCGCCCACGCCCGTGGGTCCGCCCTTGTCTGCTGGCTCGAGACAACCTTCGCTCGCCTACGCGCAGCCGCCAAGCCCTTACCAACAAAGACTTTCATCCGCCTCTGGTGCTCAAGTCGCGCAAGCACAAACACAAGCACAAGCACAAAGCTCGCCGCCTCCTCCGCCACCTGCTAAACGTATTTCAACCAGCTACGAGTCCCCTGCACGTGAGATCCACCAAAGATCTCAGTCCCACAGCGAACGAGCCACCAGCGCTTCCGTCAGTCCCAAGACCCGCGTTCCATCTCTCCAGAGCAACCCCGAATTTCCTCCCCAATCGGTCGAGGCAGAGAGCAGACTAAGCATTACTACTCAGCCTATGGTCATTGACTCTGACCGCGCGGTCACCCCGGCGAAGCGAAAATTAGAGGATCGCGATCTGAGCCCCAGAGAGCTTGAGCACCGAGAAAGTCGCCCGCCGCCAGGCGAGGTCAACGGCGGCCACGTACCTGGCCAAGCCCGGAGCTCCCAGTCCTCCAGCTCTCCCATCATGCCGAGAAAGAGGCGTCTCCGTCGGCCTACACCGCCAATCTGGGCCCAGAATGCCAGGACCTTGGGCAAGTCGATGCCAAACCACGCCAACTATGTGCTGCAAAAGAGAGCCCATGCGCCCGTGAATGGCAAGCAGGACACCAGCGCTCGCCCAAGTCGCCACACCTCCCCCGAGACGACGAGATCCCACCAGGCCAGCCACAGCCAGCCCTCTCCTGCTGAGCCCGGTCCCCAGGACATTCTCGGTCCCTGGGAAGCCAGCATCACGGGCGTCAAGCCTTACGAAGAAATGTCCAAGACGGTGGCCGATTTCCTGTTCATCAATGTCATTAACAATGAAGACATGCAAGAGATTGTTAGCCGAGGCATTCAATTTGAAATTGAAGCCAAGCTGGGAACCCTCATCGACAAAGACACCAACCATCGAGTGGACAGACTACTCGATTCCGAATGCGTTCTTCAGGACAGTCCCCGAATTGCTTTCAGGAGCAGCATGACTGAGGTAAGCCCTAACGCGACGACCCTGATGCCATCATGACTGACAATTGATAGGCGCAACACAAATACTTCAACGATTTCCTGAACCAGACGGTCATTCAGACCGACCCTCGTGCCCCCGGTGGCAACAACCGCGTTCAAGTCCTCTATAAACACCGCCGCCAGATCGACCGCTTCTTCGAGCTCCCCCCTGATCTCCAGGGCGAACTGCCCGGTTGCATGCGTGCACGCCTCGGCTCACGGAGTAAAAACGTTCGCGTCCGGGTGACATACGACCAAAAGACACGCGAGGTTCTTAACAAGATCATCAAGGCGCGCGTGGCGGACATCAACCTACACATGCCCATGGGCCCCATGGACTGCCGCATCAGCATCAACCTCGAGATGGACTGGGATGGCTCCGTGGAGGAGCTGGAGCAGTATGCAACAAGCCAAGTGGATCGACAGCCTGATCGTAACAAGGACCGGCTCAGCTACACACATGGGCATTATCAGATCGACCTGACGCAGGTCACACACGTGTCAAACGGACCAGGGGTGAGTTATACTCGATCCAACCCTATAAACAAGATTGATGCTAACCGTTCACAGGGCGCTCAGAGAGTAGACAAGGAACACGAACTCGAGATCGAACTGTCGCCCGGTATCACCATCGACCAGGGCCGCAAAGCCATTAGCGGCGCACAGCATCGGTATCAAGAGCTCGTCGATGGCTTCATCGACAACGTCCGCATCCTAGCCCGCAAAGCCAAAGAGCTCCCCTAAATTCAACACACGCAACGACAAACTATATCCAATCGGCGAACACGGGAGACTCCTGCGGAGAGGGAATAATTCTTGGGTTTTCAAACGGAAGTTCGGCGCTCCTTGTCAAAATGATAAGAGACTGGGGATGAAACAATTGTATCTAAGTAGAATATGGCTATCAGGTTACGGGGATACGCGAAAAGGCGAGACGGTGATCAGCGCGGCGTCACTCTTGATTTTCTTGAGATTTTTTTCTTCACTCCGGTGGTTTTCTCACTCCTCTTCGTGTTTATATCTTTTCTGGTTGGGTTCTTGGATTGGGCGTGGATTACGTAGGCTGAGCGAGGCAAAATGCAGTTGTAGGGACTTTGTCTCTTTGCTCGCCATCTGGTCTCCGTGGTGCATTGTGATGATTTCAAGTTTCAACTCTTTGTTCGCTTTGGTCTGACATTCTAGAATAGACATCCTACATCACGATCGAGATATTAACGCGCAAAGCATCATTGTGGTTCTTAGTTTCAGAAGCGAGCAGCGATTAATTTACTTTGGTCTAAATTAATGTCTTTGATTCTCGTAATTCTCATTGCTTTGCTATTCAAAATCTTGGTATCCTAAATTCAATCAACTATTCGTGCAAGTGGTATCAATATTAGTTGTTTGTTTTTCTCGTTAATGGAGTTCCGATGGCCTAAATCCCGTCCCATACCCTGTGTTGGGATCCTCTCGAGTCTGTTGGTGGTGTTGCTGTTGCTGGTATTGCTGCGGCTGGTAATGTTGCTGATATTGCGGTTGTTGGAATTGTGGTTGTTGGAATTGTGGTTGGAACTGTTGCTGCTGCTGTTGTTCTTGCTGCTGCCCTTGATAGAACGCATCAAAATCTGTCCCTGCCATGGACATCGGTTCTGCCGGCTGCTCATCCATGCCGTCGTCAAACGTCATCTGCTCCGGTCTCCTCTGCCTCAGAGTCTCCTTGCCAACCCAGCTCAGATACACCGTCTCGTGAACGAGAACAAGTCCGCCGCTCCCGCGACCTTCCTTGTCATCCGCAGCGAAGCCATCCGCGTTCTCGAAATGCGGCTGCTTCTCAACGACGAAGACCTTGTGGTGGTTTCGGTAGGTCCGCCACGCGACGCCCACGAAGCCGAGGAACCAGACGATACCACTGACGATGATGATCCAAGAAATGGCAGGCACGAGCCACCATTTGATAGTCTGGGCGATGTCGCTAGTCGGCTTGATCCAGGTGTTAACAACAGGCCAAAGACCGCCAATGGTGTAGATGGTGGCGCATACGACGCTCAGAACCGGGTTGATGTGTTTGCCCGTCATCTCGCGCCAAGTTAGAGGAGCCGTGGACTGGCTCCGGGTTTTATCAGTTTCTGCGGTTGCTGGTGGCCCTCTAATACGCAGGATCAGAATGCCAATGCCCAGGAACATGCCAAAGAAGGCGTTGATGGCATATGCACTCAGGTTCGTGAGCAGAGTGTAAGCGTTATCAGGCTTCATTCCCCACGTGGCAAAGATGAGTATGACGCAAGAAATGAGATGCAGGACGAAGGCGCCCACGGGTGTCCTTTCCGTATGCTCCTCCGGGGAGAACCAGCGAATGCGAAGGATCGAGGCGAACCATCCTTTCTTCTGGAACCACCCTAGGAGGCGGCCGAGTGACAGGTCTGTGTCCTGAGCGAAGAACTTGGCAAAGGGAAGGATGCCCTCCTTGGCGATCTCCTGCTTAACACGGGCTGCTGTGTAAGTCATCACGATGATGTTGCCCATACTCGCAATGGCGAGGAAGGCATTGAAGATTCGGGTGCCAGTCTTATCACCAGAGACACGCCCAAGAGTCAGCTCAAAGAAGCGCTGAGCCACGCCTCCTGCGGCGTTGATTTGTTCGTCCTTGGGGACAACAACCATCTATTGTCATATCAGTGATGAGAACTTGGCTCATAGGTGTGGATGAAAGACTCACATATGAGATGTTGACGGCCATATAGAGCAGAACGACAGTAGTAACACCCAGGATCATAGCAATGGGGTGCTTCCTTCTAGGCCGACTGATCTCACCCATGACGTAGTTGGGCTGCTCAAAGCCCGAGAAGGTAAATATAATGGCCAAAAACGCCTGGGCATACCCGTTGGCGTCACTGGAGGCGCCAGCAAAGGCACGATCGGTGCTGGTGTTTTCCGTAATGACGTTGGGCGTATTCTTCAGGCCACCCGCTCCGACTACGATGGCGGTAACGATGATCAGCAGAAGGATCATGACCTTAATCATAGCCAGAATGTTGTTGAGAAAGATACCGCCTCGGCGAGAGACGGTGTGGATAAAGCAAGTGAGGGTCGCGATGCCAAGGGCAATGCCCCTGACGGCGCCGTTGCTCGGGTTCTCGACGTCAGCAGCGCGGAGGACTCGAATGGCAAAGCTAATGGAGTTGCCAGCCATATTTCCCAATGCGATGAAGACGACGGCGAAGAGACAGGTGCTGAGAAGAACCGTGTTCTTGCGGTAGGCGGGTTTGCGGTAGACATATTGGAGATAGTTGAGATCACCACCACTTCGGGGGATGCTCTGCTCGACGCCATTGATGATGAAGCGGGGGACGTTCAGCCCGTACTCGATATAAACGTGCATTCCACAGAGGCAGTAGATGATGCCCGCAAACCAGAGGAGCAGAGCGGCGCCGGTTGAGTGGGTGCCCTGCATGACACGCTGTGGCGAGTTGAAGATGCCGGTTCCTAGAGAATGCGTGTTAGTGATTTGAGACTTAGTGTCTAGGGTAGGTGGTTTTGGCGAGCTGCCTCCCTTCAAAACCACCACAGCCACCGTGAAACCACCATGAAAACCACCACCATACGTCTTTCGCGCAGAACTACTGCGCATAGTGGCATCGACTAATAATTGGCGTCCGAGTCTCGAGAATCAGTTGGAATGGACTCTCGGAGAAACCTTGACTAATGGAAACGTCCTAGGAGCGATGGAACCTGGTCCGAGCAGGCGCGAGCCCGGGATATGGTTCCTTCCTGGACAAAATCATCCCCACTTGGGTGGCTCCAACCAAGCTGTCAAGCACGACCCAAACACAAATTCAACCTCAACTTCAACTTCGACTTCAACGTTGATGTCTCGTCTTTCTTTTTCTTCTCCTTTCGATATCGATAATGAAAGAACACCCCCCACGCGACAAAGCCAGAGAGGCTCGTGACTTACCAATCATTCGGTTCATTACCAGGCACATGACGTCGAAGTAGCCCAGTCGAAACCGCTCCTTAGGCGCAACGGTCACAATCTCGTTAGGATTCTCTGGTGGAGGGAGCCCATCACTGCTCATGGACGCGTCGTCACGCGCAGGGGCCGACGAGCGGAAGCCGCTGACAGATGGAGGGAAATCGTCCATTGTTCCGTGGTGCTCGCCAACTTCACTGGACAAGAGTCGGTCACGATTCAATGAAGACAGAGCTGAGCAGGTAGCGAAGACGAGGCGACACAACGGACTCGGAGACCCGGGGCGTCAAGCGTTAAGTAACGCATCTCGGCTGTGTCACAGCAAGCCCTTGGCAACACACACGGCAGCCGGGCGAACAGCCGTGTCCCAGAATGGTGTGGGCTGCACGCCAAAGACACGACGTTCTGGAAGCCTCGCCTCGTCTTGTGATCCTGCCCGTGCGTCTGCAGTTGCCTACCCGCCCTAAACACCGAATGCGAGTCTCAGGCAGATTTCGCCCAGCCTTATCGAGCTGTCTGCCTCGCGCCCCCTCGCCTGCCCTCGAACATGTCGGAAACAGGCCGTAATGAGGGCGTTTATAGCGTTGCCGGTATCCTTCTAGGACCAATCCACTGCCCTGCGTCGACACAGCCACAACACTTGAGAACGCCAAGCCGAGCTGAATGACCTGCGGTGGACAAAATAACCCAACGCGGGGAAGCGGGCTAGCAGGACCTTGGCGTATTGACCGGAATTGTGATGACGACGGGCCATTATCAACCCGCGTCTCACAGTCTGATAAGAGTGGCTCACCCTCTGATTGAGTTCGATAGCTCTAGCGGCCAGGGCGGTTAACCGTGCCGAGAGTCAAATTGGGCCAAATTCTGGCCAAATATTGATTCAGTTATTCTGTCACCCCCATCAATACAGGTTCTCGCCCAGCTATCCTATATTGGCAACATATCTGTCGGCCCCCGGGAAATGTACCATCAACCCACCGTCTGGCTTGCTAGCCCATCGGATGTGACGCTGCCTGCATGACCATCTGCGTCTTCTAGTCGTCGATTTTCAGGACCGAACCTCTTCTGCTTGGGCTTGTCTCAGCCCAGGCCCACCGCCCACACACGCCCACACACAAACACATGCACACGACCAATTTAGCCAGCCTCACTTTCCCTTATCCCCCTACCGAGTGCTGAAGCAGTGCCCCCTCCCCGGTCCTCTTAACACACCTTATCCACCACTCTTGTTTCTGTCTTCTGTGTCACCATCGCATCCAGTCGAGCCTGCAGCCTAATTAGCTGCGGTTTCTTATGAACATAGCCGCCCCTACGAGCGGGTCCCTGCATGTCACTGTTCTTCTCTTCTCTTCTCTGTAATCCCTCATCTTTACAGTCTCACAGTTGACTCGCCTATTACCGTAAACCTCAACGTCCCCCGAGTTCCCTTCAGCAGCCGGGGGCAGCTCCTGATGGCAGGCGTAATACAGCCTGGAGACATCATTAACTTTGGACGGTTGGCCTGGGACATCTACCGATACGGCTGGTCCGACGATCTCAACGCAAGTGAGTGCTTACTGCCCACATCCCAGCTTCCTGTTGGGGCGACCGCGAGGCTCCCCAGGCGAAATCGCTTCCTTAGCTCTCAGCACAAACCACCCAGCGCAACCCATCTGCGAATCCTTCAGCTCTCTCCTGCCCATTCGGCATTATCTACTATGTGTTTGTACAGTATGCTAAACTTTAATCAGCGAGACAATACATCGAGTTTGGTAAAGACGTCAAGTACCTCGCCGAGAGCCTCGACATCCTCACAAGGGTCGTCGCCCAGGCCAACTCATCGCTTCAAAGGCAGGGCGGATACAACGTTGTAGCACGATGGGATCGCTCGTCCTTGGGCCAAATTATCGGCGACTACCACGCCACGCTTCGTGAATGCCATGAATTACTCGGAGCAAATGAGCGGTACCGCGGCGGGGGCAATGCGTTCCGCAACATTGAATGGAACGTCCTTGTCCAGCCAACTGCCGACCAACTGCGTCAGCGGATTGCTCTGCATAACTCCAAGGTTCTTCATGTATTGAAGCCCTTCGAGATGTAAGTTTTTCTCGCTGTCAGGAAATCTAGCCCAACGCTAACTCCCGCAGCGATCTCCTCTGCAGGGTTCGACAGGACATCCAACTCATGCACCATGACCTTGTCCAGAGGATCAACGCTGTTCATCATGACATCTATCGAATTATGGGCGTGCTCGTCCCTGACCTCGAGCAGGCGCTTAACCAACAGGCTCAACGGCATATCATCCTCATTGATGTTCCAATCGACGTGGCAGAACGATTTCGCTTCGAGGCTCTCACGGAACGGCCGGAATACCGCACCGACGCCGATTTCGAGCTGGAGGAACTGTCCGATGCATTCATATTGAACTTCAACAAAGCAACTGTCAACTTTACGAGTGGCATGATCGTTACTGAGCGTATCCCACCTACTGACCAATACGTCAACCTTCTAAAGTGCGTTTGGCTCGTCAAACGGATACGGGAGTCACCGCCCCTTCAGAATGCTGGTCAGGACTCACACTGGCCTTCATATGTCCGGCAGCTCGAAGACGTGAGTCAGACCTGTGCTGAACACTGATACCACTTCTCTAACTCTCCCAGGATCTGTCGTCCCAATGCGCTCGGTTTGGGCAAGAGCTTGTAAAGCCAGAGCTTATTACACCCATGATGAGGCGTGATGTGTTCTCAATCTGGCCAGACAGAGAACCAACGCCTCTAGTGCCTGTTGTTACAGGAGACGAGATGATGGAGCAACTGCTCGAAGTGTACGCCCCCCTTTGATAACAACCAAGCACTTCTGGTGAACGGAAGCTGACCTCAACTAGACCACTTCAAAGCCCTGCGCCAAACGTCGAACAAAAAGCCAAGCTTCTTAGGCGTATGGGCGCAGATGGCCGGAGATTTCGAATCATGATAACAGGAACCGAGCAAACGCCATCAGGGCGACCAAGACGACAAAGTATGTCTTGAAATCTATCCTCGGGACCCTTTACTAACCCGAGTTACAGCCGAGGTTATTGACTTTGATATTTCTTCTGTCATCATCAACCCCCAATACGCCCTGCCAAACAACCCCGGGATGATTCGGGAGATGATTCTTAGGCGGGACGAGAGGACCGCAAGGATGGCATTTACCAAGTTGAGCCATGTCCTTAAATTCCAACAAGCTATCACCGGGTTTAAACCCTTCGAGTCCTACACACAATACAACGTCATGGTCAGCTTCGTCATCGTTGGCCGCAAAGATCCCCTCGTTGAGAAAGCATCCATGCAGCTCTGGATTCCAAAGGAGGTCGGCGGGTCACTCGTCACTACTAGTGATGTCGCGGCTGATGCGACACAAATACCTTCCCCTTCCCGGTCAGGCTCAATGGCGGCATCCAGCTCTGGCGGCATCCCAACTTCGCCGGGCTTCGGCCGCGACACCTTCACATCGTCACCAAACCCATTTAGAACGTCCGGAGATCGGCTCTCGGCGAGTCCACCAGGCTGGCAATCCGGTCTTCAGACAATCCCACAGCGACAACCTCCAAGCCCAGGAATGTTTTCCACCTCGTGGCCACGGCAGGGCTCACCAGCTACCATGGGGACCACACCACCAGATAGGCAAGGATTCCTGGGGAATCTGCAGTCACCAACTCGCAGGCCAGTTGGTCAGCCACCATCATCGCGTCGGGGTAACACATCAACTACCACTGCATCAAATACTACCAATGGGTTCTCGCCAGGTCGCTCTCTCAGTGTCTCTAGCGCAGTCTCAATAAGTGCCGTCTCCAACACCAGTAACTCTTCAGGGAGTGATGTACGCAGCACAACCATCTCGACGGGGACCAATACGACAGGCCTCTTGCATCGACGACCGCCGAAGCCAATGCTTGTGCTGTTCACTCAGAACCCGCAAGACGGCAAGACGTCGTTTGTCACTATTCAAATCGATGAAGAGACCTCTGTGAACCCCGACCGCTGCAACTGTCGGAGGTCCGGGAGAGAGGGAACCAATTGTCCCATTGCCGCTATCGAGAAGCGCAACGGTGACGCAGATCTAGCTGCGAGGCGGTACGAGACGACTTCTTTGACGGGTGGGGAGATGGACTGGAATATTGCGCGTCTCGCGCTCAACAACCCGGCCTCAACGAGCAACTCCGCCACATGGGAAAAGTTGAAGCGCCTGAGCATCATGTTCCCGGATGGCAGCCCAAGGGCTGCCTTCGGCGGCACGCCAAACCAATGCCGTTGCAGAGCCAGGACTCAGGGCGAGCTGACGGACTGCCTGAACAACGGCCATAAGGGGCTGTGGGGCAAGGTGCAGGAGGTCTACAGGAGGCAGGCGAATGCATATCACCAGACCAGGTATGGAGCGCAGCAGCAGGTTGTAAATGGACTGATGACGAGGAATGAATGAATTGAGGTTATACCACGAGACAAGGTTAGAATAATGCGACAATGTAGATTAGACCTGCTGCTGGGTTGCCGCTGGAAGGCACATCAGGTGGCTTTTATGTCAAGAATACGGTAAAAGGCCATATATAGTCATGAATCAAGGGGTATATTTAGTTGACGCACAATCGCCCACCGCTATTTTACTTGTCTCTCCGCGAAGCCAGAATTAGATGATGCGCGGTAGTCTCAAAATCAACGTCTTTACCCCATCGGAAACGCCGTCCTCCAAACAATAAACACAAAAACTCCTTCTTTTGTCCCTTTGGCAGTCTAACCCTGCTTCTCTGGCTTCTGCTGCTCGATGCTCTGCTCCCTGCTGGATCCGGCGATGGGAGCGTCCTGAGGTGTTTCGTTGAGGACGACGTTGGTCACGGAGCGGCCGGCATCGATGTCCTCCTCCATCTCCTCGGGCAGAGCCAGGTTGAGGAACATACAGATGAAGGCGGTGACGGCAAAGCCAGTCTCCATGACGAGGATGATGGCATCGAAGAAGCCCTGGAGGGATCGGTTGTCGCCGCTGTAGGTGAAGACGTTGTCGAAGTAGGTGGGGAGGAGTGTGGCGCCAAAACCGAGTGAGAGACCGGCCGTGAGGATGAAGCGGTTGCGGCGGGTGAAGGGGACGCCCTTAGTAATGATGGACAGGCCAGAAACAGCGACAGCGCTGAAGAGGAAGGTGGTCATACCACCGAGGACAGCCGAGGGAATAGCGATCAGCGAGGCGGCAAACTTGGTGAAGATGCCCATGATGAGCAGGAACATGGCACAGGCGAGACCAGCCTTGCGGTTGGCGCAGCGCGTAAGGACGATGACACCGTTGTTCTGAGCAAAGACACTGCCGGGGGTCATGGTCATGAGGGCACCGATGCATCCAGCGAGGGCGTCAGACAGGATACCGCCCTGGATTCGTGACTCGTAGGTGGGTCCAGTGACTTCGAGCTTCGAGACATCGCAGGTGGCCGTGATATCACCGATGGCCTCGGTGGCAAGGATGAGGAAGACTGCCATGAGAGGCAAGACGAGAGGGCCGTAGACGGTCAGGGGGAAGGTGTGGACCCAGGCGAAAGAGGCGACGGGGGCTGAGTCGATGCTGGAGCGGTCGAAGTAGCCACAGGCAGCGGCGATGATGCAGCCCGTCAGGAGACCGATGATGACGGAGGTGGACTTCATGATAGGAGAGCCGAAGCGCTCGCAGAGCATGATAGTGAGGAAGACGGAGAAACCGAGGCCCAGGAACTCTGCGGAGCCCCAGGGGAGAGGGTGGGGAGCATTGATGGTGGGACACATGGCGTAAAGGCCTTCGGTAGTATACGCGCAACTGCCGCTACCTCCCATCCAGTTCTGGAAGCCCGTCTTAATCAGCTTGACACCAATGAGCATGACGGTGGGGCCAGTGACGATTGGCGGCAGCAGACGGAGCAGGATTCTGGCGGGCACGAAGGAGATGAGGATCTCAAAAAGGGAACAGACTGCAGCTGTTCCAAGGATGGCGCCGTAGCCCTTAGGGCAGGGTAGAAGAGTGCCATCGTCAGCGGTGGGACAGTAGCCATTGGCATACATCTGGGTGAATGTGCCCTGCGCGATGGGAATGACGCTGAATGAGATACCCACAACGGAGAGGATACCGGTTCCAATGTAATACCTGATTGGCGTTAGTGAAACGAGCTCAACTGTGCAATTGACGGGACAAGACCTACTTGGTACCCCAGATTCTGAAGCGAGTGATTTGAATGGCAGAAAAGATACCCGAGACAATCAGGGCAGTCGACACCAGATACTGCTGCTGATCGGCCTCCAAGTTGGCGGAGCTGGCGATAATCATGGGAGGTGTGATGATACCAGCCAACATAGCCAAAGCGTGCTGGAATCCCAGGAGCAGGGCGAGGAAAACGGGCATCTTGTCGTTGAGGCCAAAGAAGGGGCTAGCCTGGGTCGACCTCTTCATGAAGGGAAGGTTGGGGCGGAAGAGGAAGGCATAGTCGTAGTCGCCAATGAGGCCATCGCGAGTGGTGAAGGCCTTCTTGACGGAAGTGAGTCGCTGGCCAAAGGTCTTGGAGGGAGCCTCCTCGGGCACGATGCTTCGGGGACCTTGATCTTCATCCATTGCGGTGGTTGAAGTTGATGAAAGGTCGAGGTGGTCTGAGGGAATGCGTCACTAAGAGAGATGAACGACTCGACAGGGGTGGTGAGACGATGTAACTGTCTTCAGCGCGTCGACTGGTGAAGTCGTTTAAATCCCGTGTTTGCAGTGAAGGTGCACTCGAATTGGAATCACAAGTGGACGGACATGGACGATCTAAAATATGAATTCGCAATTGAGCGTCGCAACGGGAGTCTGAGCGGCGATGCGCATCGGATGGGGCCGCGTCGCGTGGTTCTGGCGCCGCCGGCCAGCCGTGACGCTGATAGTTCTGCGCCGATGGTCTGGTTAGAAGCTGGAGAGATAGCTTATCAGTGATTCTCCAGTCGCAAAGAGCAAGGTGAGTGGCTAGGATGCAAGTTGCAAGTGGGTGTAGCGGGTCTTCAGACCTGGTGGAGTGGCCAAGATCGGTGACATCGAATGACTAGGTACGTGCTAGGCTAGCCGAGTGAAGCCTGGACAAGTCTGGACGGGGAAGGCGAGACTCTGCGCGCTCCCGGACACAGGCTTTGCGGTCTCTGACCCTTGTGATACCGATCCCATAAGCAAGCTGTCCGTTATCAAAGCTGGGGTCGGCGGGCGGACGAGGCCACCACAGGCTGCGTGGGGGAAGGGTTGTTGTGCATGCACAGGCATGTTGCCTTCACTCGTCGCCAATTGGATCGATGAGATGCTGGCCCAAAGCCGGGGAGGAGGCCGGGGTGGACGGCGCCGTCCATCATCGCAAACCGCCACCACCGATGCAGAGGCTTCGCTAGCTTTGAGCATGTTTGTGTTGGTGGTGGTGATGGGGACGGACAGACCTCTTAGCTGCATGGCATGGCGAGCCGCACGTGAAGCCGCGAACGCTTTCGAGGGCGACAAGGGTAAGGGATCCGGCCGAAACGACTTTGAGCTGTGAGACGCTGGACGGAGGGCCGCGCTAGATCGTGGGCTTACGGATGGGGCGGAGATTGTGGCGCTGTCCCCATGGTTCGCCGTCCATCCAAGTTGCGTTTCTTTATCTTGAGGCGCTCGTGGCCATGACCGGGTTTCCTTGGCTCAAGATATGCTACCTGATGCACGTCGCAGCTGGCGGCCTTTGCTCGGATGCGGACATTCGACTCGCTCGTGGGGTAGCGCAATACAGAGTGAGACACGCAGACAGCTGGGGAAGAGGTGTGCTTGGTCGTCGGGCATCGGCCGTGTCCGGTTGTGATATCTCTGAGCGAGGCTAGAAAGTCGTCGGACAACGGCGTGATGCAGCCTTGGACCTCAGCGAGGATGGGCGCCGACGGGCATCGGGCCTTGAGATTTCATTTCGGTTGATGCTGATATCGTAGACGATGCGATGACGGAGCGAAAACGGATAACTTCTAGAGATTAATTGGCAGAGGCTCCGAAGGTCGGTCGACCCCCGTGTCGGAATCGATTGTCCCAAGCCGCCAGCGCAATCGACTGTGTTCGTGGCGAAGATGGTGCTTGGATGAAGTTTGGAGGAGGAGGAGGAAGAGTTGGGACAAGGGCATCGTACATTCACGTGAGTTGACCGTTGGACTTTGATAATTAAGACTGTACCGTAGCGATAGCACGGTAGCACCTTCCTCCTTGGCCTTGCCTGCCCAGGCTGGTCCGAGCAGCAGGAACGAGCAGCAGCACTTGCCTCCATCACGACTTCCCCGGATCTGCAGTACTGTAGCAATGAACAGCTCCCGCGGAAGGTGCACTCTGCATGCAGCTTACCTCCCCGAGGGAGAGGGACCCGGCCTCCACAGGAACTCCGTTGGGCACAATTAGGTAACGCCACATTGAAATCAAGCCAAGATAAAGGAAGGAGCGATGCAAGATAAGAGCCCCCCAGCATCACCACCATCACAATCGCAGCCCGCTGCGGATGAAGGGATGGGGCCGGGGGGATCCCTACAAGTGCATTGCAGCTTGCAGGCAATAGCACTGCACCTGGGAAAATCAAACCGCGGGAAGGAAGGAATCAGCAATCGGGCAATATCGATCACCATGCATGATGCCCAAAACGAGAAAGGCAGCTCGTGTCACACAAAACATATGTTGAATCATGCCTATGAATAATAGAAAGGGCGTGCCGAGTCAGAGCTGATATTCTGCTCCCCTTCCAGTTCGACGATGTCGACGTTGCAGCGATCTCCACCCCGGACATTACTGATACTGATGCTGAAATATTGGATCCCTATTATCTCTCCCCCTGGAGAATCTGAATCTGGGGTGGCCAATTATCGAAAGCTTGGCCTCGCTCTCCACAACGGTCGCAAGATAATCCATTTAGCCATCTATGATCCCCCGTCTCGCTTCCACGGAATCGGCACACGCCAAGCACAGGGCTCATCATTCTTGATTTAACCAAGAAAACAGCTCATGCCACCGGACGTACCCAAGCCAAAAATGCAAGATTACCCTCCGTCTATCTAGTCGGCCCTCTCGCAAGTCGCTGCCCAAGCCACACACGCCACAAGGGCCTGGGGAAAATGCCCGAACCAATAAATGCTCCGGTAGACCGGGCGCCGGCTCCGGGGAATACATCCGTGGCTTGGCTGCCCGTTCATTAGCTGCCCTCTGTTGAATTATGCGTAGTCAGCGGCACCTTGGTTTTACCTGCGGTTTCGCCTGGCCACCCATTGGGTAAGAGGGGATCACCGCATTCACGTTGAGCGTAGCAAAATCCTTTTCCAAGCAGGTTGGGTAGGAGATCGGCAAACGTGGCGAGTCTCAGTCGTGTAATTCGCCTCAACTCGAGCCACACAGCCGTCTGGCATCCCGTCCTGAGCTCCGGCGCCCCGCTTTCAGTATCCGGCCCTCTGTTCTTTTCCCGGTCCTCGAACATCCACATCTCCGGCCTGTTCTCCGTTGGCAAACCTCCATTCATCGACTTTGTCGGGATTTGACGTTTATTCTACTGTCACGAAAGGTCCCGTAACCGCCAGAAATTTGCTCCTACCGCCCATCATGATACCGGAGTCAACTGATCTGCGGCACGCCAACACCGATACGGCTTCTGGCACCAAACTACCGACGAACTTCGCCAAGCATCCACGAGCCTTATCTCGATCGTCTATCTCGCCGCCATCAATCTCTGGCGCCCGCAAATCCAGCTCACATGCAGCTGTTCGCGCATCGTCGACGCGCATCGTTCTTGGCCCCGGCGTTCTCGACCGTCTTCCCACTGAGCTGGGCCGGCTCGGTCTCTCGGCACCCCTCATCGTCTCGAGCCCCTCACGCGCTGATCTGACCGCCCGGATCCACGCCATCATCCCCGGCCTCGACAGGCACGTTCTAGACCCGTCCATCATTGAGCAGTTCCCCGCTCGTAACATAGACGACGATGCCGTCGCTGGCATATCCGGCCGGGATTGCGTGGTCAGCGTTGGGGGAGGTTCCGCTGTCGAACTGGCGAGAATAATCGGCTTGGGCAAGGCCATTCCACACATTTGCATACCTACAACCTACAGCGGCAGCGAATTTATGATGCCACCACACTCACCTTCAGCAAAGACTAGGGATCGCCGACGTCGCGGGAAACGAACGTCTAAAAGCCCCAAAGCCTCTAGTTCCAAGCCCGTCGTCATCATCTACGACGAGGACCTAACCATTAGCACCACCAAGATGATATTTACCCCCGACGGCATCAACACAAATGGCAATGCTCATTCAGGTGAGTCTCGCCATCGAACCAAGGACGACACCCTCTGGAGCTACATCCACCTACCAGGCGTCTAACATCCCCTCTCACTACATTTTTCGTCACTGTTTTGTTTCGACATGGAATCCTAGTTCCCCATTCACATCACATCAAATTGTCCCCGTTTCTCCAATAACCGCCATAAATTATTGTTCCATGATGCTAGCCTGACAGAAACCTGTCTTGAAGAGCTGAGAGCAAAAGATACGAGGCTCGCTCGAGAGTCTATGGGGTCCCAAGCCTTTCTTAGAAGTGCTAACTGGGTCCCTCTTCGTAATAGGAAGTGTTTGTATTCGTCGATATACGCCCTGCTGGCGTCGGGCGCCCCTCGCAAGACTCGCAAGACCACGGTGAGCAGGCTTTGTCCGACAGATAGATACATCGGCATCAACATCCAGAGTCTGCTTGCTTACCTTGCTAGGACATTCCCCAGATGAACCCCTCACATCAAATGACCAAAACATCAAGGTGTCATTTGCATCAGATCATCGCGGTACAGCTCTGCGGATTAATTACAAAGCACCTTGGAACTACTGGACACCTGCGCCACAGCCAGCATCCACAGACCGATAGGCAAGGATCAAATGATCCAGTTCTCCGCCAACCCTGAGTTAAGAGAAATCGGTTGGATAGGGCGCCAAGTCAGGCACGGATCTGAAAATTCTCACCAAGGAAGTTGGGAACAGATGATAAGATCGATCTCTACAGGTCCGGCCCGGAAGACTCAGATCCGTATAATCGGTTGGCAGCAGAGAAGACGTGATCAATGTCCACGACCAAATCTCAAGCTCAAAGGAAATATAATATATACAGAGTTTCAACAACTACAAGTATATTCCTGGAGGGCTAGAGGGAAGGAAAGCCTCCACTTCACAGACGACCAGTATATGAGTTAGTCGTCTCCAAACTTAGTAGTTTCATCAAGCTAGCTATTTATGCCCACACACGACGGCCTCTTTACACACAAAAATACAAGTCCAGTTCGTATATTCAGTATCAAAATCTTTAATATTTTCGTAGTTGCGGAATCATCAAATTCCGATATTCCAGGGTATCACAGAGCCGTCGTCCTCCGTCCATATTTTCCCCTCCTATTGCTCATCTCAGTCCAGGTCATCGAACCCCATGATTCCATGAGCCCCCATCGGTCCCAGCTTGCTGCTCTGCACCTCCTTGCGCCTCTTGGCTCGGCGCTTCATCTCCTCTACTCTCTCCGCGTCGCTGTCGTCGCTGTCGCTCTCACTCTCGGCGGCACGCTTGCCGCTCTGCTCCTCCTCTTCGCTTTCCTCATCGGAGCCTTCATCTTCGTCGCTATCGTTCGCCTGAAGCTCTGACAGCTCTTCCCAGAGCTTGACTGTTTTACCGCCTGCACTGATGAGTCGGTGCTCGGAGTCGAAGGCCAGAGACACAACGCTTTCCATGTGGTCGTGTCGGAGGTTGATAGAAACGTCGACTTCTCGTCGCAGCAGATCGACGACTCTCAGGCTGCCGTCGCCAACACCACACACAACCTTCTTTCCAATTCCCAGCTCTTGCGGAACCATGACCACGGCGTCGATGCTCTCGCCATTGCCCTTCTTGTCGCCGTCCACAATAATTCTCTCCTGCTGGTCGTCCCATGCGCCCTTGTCCCACAGCGTGAGCACGCCGGAACCAGATCCAATGGCCAAGATGCCGTTGTTGGGGTTTTTCTTGGGTCCCATACCGGAGACGAAGCACGAAGTGAGCAGCTCATCCTCCTGGTCCTCGCTGCGCACAAGGACGCCCCTTCGGACGTCAGTGACAGCCACAGTAGTTCCGCCTGTGCTAACCCATTGCTTCGGGAATCCGCTAGTGCTATCCTTGGTAGGTGGCAGAGGCGTGACGGAGGAGACGTAGTCGGCGTGGGGGAAATGGGTCTGCGCTGGCTTCTTTCCTGGGGCGCCGTCGCGCAGATCGATAATGTGCAGGGCGCCGGAGTCGGTCGCGAGCAAGAGGCTCTGGGGGTTGAGGGCGTGAAGCAGGGTCGGAGCATCGGGCATCGTAGTAGTACTTGGGATTGCGAGCTTGGAAATGACGCGCCCAGTCGCAGAGTCGAAGTGCTTGACGACCGAGTCGGTACCGGCAGAGAACATGGCTGTTTAGTACCCGTTAGCAACCTACGGCAAAAGCATTTTTATCCTTCGATTGAGACGCACCTGCACCGTCATGCGCATACACAACTGCGCGACAGCTTCCCTTGTGTCGTCTTGTCCGCCAGATGGTGTCGATCATGCCCTTGCCATCGCTCAACACGCTGGTGTCGCCATCGACACTGTCGTCGGAAGAGTTGCCAGGCGGCAATCGGAACGTCTCGACATGACCACTGGACAAGCCAACCGTGAGAAGAGGCTCGGTAGGGTGGAGGGCGGTGGCGAAGACGTCCGCCTGGAGAGGAAGCGTGCAAGTGTTCTCAAACATGGTGATTTGGATTTGGAGTCGGCGACGGATCGGCGGTGGGCGAACAAGTCAAATGCGACAGCAAGTAGCTGGCAGATATTGAAAGAGGAGGGTTCAATTAGCCCATAAGAAGTGTGGCAGGCGCTGAGGGTGCGAGTGCTGCCTTTCGTTTCGTTCTCGTCCAAGGCCTTGGAGATGAGTGCTGCTGAAGAAACCGGCGGTGATTGTTTTGTTGCATCTTGGGGAAAAAATGAAGCTCGGGCGATCGGTACTGTGCGAAGACGGGCGGTGCCAGGGTTAGAGCACACTGTGGCTAATGCGGAGCTACCCTATACGTTTTGCTACAAGACGAATCATTGCGCTTTTGCCTGCCCATGACTGAACTTTTGTGTAAATTGACCTTTATACCACTATCCTTCAAGGAACATCTTGATTCAGCGTCATCGAAGCCTGTTCAAATACCTAGTCTATCGTGTGTCAAAAAGTAGCACTGAGGTGAAACTTTGGTGGTTGAAGGCTTGAAAGCAGTAGGGTGCATTCCGCTAAATAAAACTGAATCAGCATTAGTTGCTGCTGTTGGTCTCAAACAAAAAGAACATGCTTTTTATCCACCAAGACTATGCTCCTCTGGTTACGTTGTTTAAATAATATATTATTAGCATAATAGTCTGTTGTGTTTTTCTCACTCATAACCAAACGTAGTCCCCAAACCTCAGATTCTGAACGCACTGTGCCAGAGAAGAGACTCCCGGGGAGTAGGGAAGGTGGGGGCGGGGTGTGCAACCGCTGGGCCAAACGCATAACACACAGCACGTACAGTGCTTGCCTGCATGAGCGCACCCGTCACTACCGGGTGAAACATCACCAACCTCGCATTTTCTTCAGAACATCTCGTCACACCTTCACGCCCAACCGCCTCGATGCGAATTTCAGCCATTTGCAGTGTCTTGCTTTGGACACTCTCAGCAATGGCGGTTGTTGCCCCTAAAATGGAGCCTCTTCGGTGCATTATGTACCTTACCGGGTAGATCTCACTCCCTCACTGTCCCCTTCCTTCACCCAAGAGTACAGAAAGCGACGAATCGAAACTAACAGCCAGTTTTTCTACGTTTTTAGCCAGCATAATATCGTTCCCGCTCAAGATGCCGTTGGCGATATCACCCACGTCATCCTTGCCTTTATGCGGTCTGAGATTTTTAACGTTGACGAAACACCTTCTGAGTTTCCTCTCTTTACGACGGTCGAAGAGGTCCGTTCAAAGTTCGTGCCGGGAACCAAGGTCATGATAGCCATCGGAGGATGGGGCGACAACGACGGCTTTGAAGTTGCTGCAAAAACCGATGCCTCGAGAAAACGCTGGGTGAAGCATGTCGCTGCAATGGTCGAGGCTGTTGGTGCTGATGGAGTCGATGTTGATTGGGAGTATCCAGGGTATAGTGGCTCCTATGCCCCGGCTAGCTGTGTCATTCGAAAACTAGGCTGACAAGAATCTTAGTGGAAACCGGGATGATTACAAAGAGATCCCCAACTCCGAACGTGAGTGGGAGATTGAAGCCTTCGTCTCACTCATCGAGCTGCTCCGCGCCGCGTTGAGTCCAGGGAAACTTCTCTCCATCGCAGTACCTGGAAAGGAGATTGACCTGATATCATTCACTCACTCAACCGTTCCTCGAATCATTAAGCAGGCCGACTTTCTCAACATCATGACGTATGATCTGATGAACCGTCGCGACACAATCACCAAGCACCACAGCGGTGTCACCGATTCGCGTGATGCGATCCAGCGTTATATCAACCGCGGCGCCCCACCTCACCAGGTCAACCTCGGCTTGGGATACTACGTCAAGTGGTTCATGACCCAGCAGTGCAGCACTGATGACCCACGGGGATGTCCTACCCAACTGCTGGAAGATCCGAAAACAGGAGCGGATATGGGTAAGACGGGTGCATTTAGCTGGCATGACAAGACCCCCGAAGAGGTGGGTGAATCATTTGCACGTGCGCAAGCCGAAGGAAACTATGACGATGACGGGAGCTACTCTTACTGGGATGAACGGGAGTGGCGGTGGTGGTCGTTCGACACGGTGGAGAGCATTCGGCACAAGATGGAGGATATTGTTCCACAGCTGAACGTGGGAGGAGTATTCGCCTGGGGCCTTGGAGAGGATGCTCCCCGGTTCGAGCATCTCGGGGCGACGATTGAGGGAATTCGTAAGCTCCGCTACACGAGGGGCGCCAAGGACGAGCTATGAGCTCTAAGCTGCGATATGAGATGCTGGAGGTTCGGTGTGGCCACACGAGCGAGATGGGACGATTAATGCGGATCTTCCTAGAACCGGACTACACCCGCGCGGTGCATGAACCGTCTGGCGACGACCCGTTGCAACGGCTTCGACCCCTCAATTGATATTCTGTTCATCGATCCGAGGACACCGACTTTCCTAGAGGATGAGTGATACTAGGGTCTGCTATGCCTTCTCCGCAACCAGGACGAATCACACGCTGCGGATACGACACGCATCGACCCCTTGTAGCCGCCTAGTGCACACCATGTTCGCATAGTCCTCCAACGATACCCGGAGCACCCCCACACGTGCTCGCCGCAAGCTAGTTGCTCCAACCTCAAGCTTATCCGGCAAGCTTGAAACCTTGTTTCTTACAGGCACCGGGTTGTGATCGACGCAACTCCAGTCACCTGGACCGCGGCTATGCCTATCTTATCGACCGAAGACACGGCGAAGTCGTCCGCGTCGGGCATGGACCTGGATCGTCTGCAGTGAGATTGGGGCCGCTCATATCGCTCACGTCGCTCATGTCCGGG
This sequence comes from Cylindrodendrum hubeiense, assembly GCA_014621425.1. Lineage (NCBI taxonomy): Eukaryota > Fungi > Ascomycota > Sordariomycetes > Hypocreales > Nectriaceae > Cylindrodendrum > Cylindrodendrum hubeiense. The sequence continues at coordinate 71,501 of JAANBB010000039.1, forward strand.
TGGAATCGAGCATCGCGGCGCAACGTCATTTCCTTGAGCTTCCCAAAGAGGCATATCCGATGCGGATCGTTGCTTTCTGCTGTGCGTCCATAAGAACTGCATGATGCCCGCGAGATTGGGGGTTGTCTCTGCCAGCCGCAGCCTCAGTCTCAATCCCAGTCTTTGAGTCTCCAAGCCCCTCGCGGTTGTCCCCAGGCCATCCTCACTTGTGTTTCTTCCCCAATTGTCCTCGTCCAGGCTCAATTGACCCTTCCAAGATGCGTTTCACAACTCCCCTCGTGGCCGGCCTTGCCGTCGTGAGCCCTGTCGTTGCCGCGCCTTACTCCAGCAGCAAGAACCAGTTCCAGCCCATCACCCAGATCGAGCTCGGCCCGCGTCCTTACTACCTCGTCAACGACATGGAGGAGGGCGCTCTCAAGAAGAAGCTCCAGTCATGCTCCAACATGAAGATGAAGCGATCTGACTGGTCCATTGGCCACCGTGGCGGTGCTGCTCTCCAGTTCCCCGAGCACTCCCTCCAGTCTGCCCTTGCTGGTGCTCGCATGGGTGCCGGTATCCTCGAGTGTGACGTCGCCTTCACCAAGGACCGCGAGCTCGTGTGCCGCCACAGCCAGTGCGACTTGCACACGACGACCAACATTGTCAACATCCCCGAGCTCAATGCCAAGTGCACGCAGCCCTTCAAGGCCGCTGCCAACGGCGCGGCGGCATCCGCCAAGTGCTGCACCAGCGACATCACTCTCAAGGAGTTCAAGTCGCTGTGCGCCAAGATGGACGGCTTCAACGCCAGCGCCACCACGGCCGAGGCCTTCCTCTCCGGCACCGCCAAGTGGAGAACCGACCTGTACGCCACCTGCGGAACGGTCCTCAGCCACAAGGAGCACATTGCCCTGGTCGACGGCCTGGGGCTCAAGTTCTCTCCTGAGCTGAAGACACCCGAGGTCGAGATGCCCTACGAGGGCGACTACACCCAGGAGATGTACGCGCAGCAGTTCATCGACGACTACAAGAAGATGGGCATCAAGCCCGCGCGCGTGTGGCCCCAGAGCTTCCTGTACGACGACATCCTGTACTGGCTCAAGCACGAGCCCAAGTTCGGCAAGCAGGCCGTCTACCTCGACGAGACGGGCGACACCCCGGAGACCTTCATCACCGCCGTGCAGAACCTCACCCGCTACGCCAAGGACGGCGTGCGCATCGTCGCCCCCCCTCTGAACTACCTTGTTACCGGCAAGAACGGCGAGATTGTGCCCAGCGCCTACGCCAAGAAGGCCAACAAGCTCGGCCTCGGCATCATCTCGTGGAGTCTGGAGCGATCCGGCCCTCTGGCTAACGGTGCCAACGGCGACTACTACTACAACTCCATCACCGATGTTGTCGACAACGACGGCGACATGTACAAGCTGGTGGATGTGCTCTGGCGCCAGATTGGCATCATCGGTCTCTTCTCCGACTGGAGTGCCACCGTTACCTACTACGCCAACTGCTTCAAGATTGGTGTTTGAAGCAGGGAGGAAGGACTTCTGCTTGTGCCAACTGAGGGATGAGTCGAGCTGAAGAGAGGAGGAATGATGTGGTACATAGTAGACTAAAAAGTCGGGACTAACCTGGCAATATGTAAATAGTAATGATGAGAGATGAACAAGATCATTGAGAGCATCTACCTTAAAACGAACCATGCTGTTGGCCACTACGCGGTGATCCTTGCGTCATCGTCGTCTTGCGCTCCCCTTAATCTTCGATGCTCCCAGGCCCATCCCGTCCGAGATGCATCCCACGATCTCGCGTCCATCAAAACCAGCACCACAACCCACGAGATCCACACACACCCTTGCAAGCCGTCCGCGGCGTCTCCGCCCCTAGCCGTAGCGGCCTCGATTAGCCCGCATGGCCAGCGCAAGATGGCGTTCGCGAGGAAACACGCGGCGCCGTTCGAATCGCGGGGAAGCCCAGGTCGCGCGGCGGATGGCTCAAACACGATGCAGAAAATAGCATCACTCAATCAATGCGAGATCTGAGATTGGGGCGGGCTCACAAACGCGGACAAAACAAGCAGGAAAAAGAAAGGACCAAAGGACCATCGGAGATCTCCAGGATGCAGGGCGAGCCCCGCTCTGCGACTGCGACGATGGAAGGTCGTGTTGTTGGCCGCTCCCCTGGCGGTGCGTTGAGTGCGGACCCGATCCTTGTGCTGGAAGGATTCTGCTTGCATGTCCCCCCATATCTTCTCCTCGCTTCGCTTCTCGCAAGGCATTCGGAGGTAGGGCTACGAGGCGGGATTTGACAGCTGCGGTGGAGTCGGCTGATGGGAAGATGGGATGGAAGGACGGGATGGCACATGTGGGATGGGAGATATTCTGGTGGCGCTGCGTTGGCTGTTGGCTCCGATGCTGGCGGTGTCGTGCAGCGCGTCTAGGCGGAAACCGGATCTGCAGCATCTCATCGACGTCTTAGATCGGTCCATGAAACTCGATGCTGCCGGCCACGTCGAGCGCAGGTTTTTCGCATCTGGGCCTTCAATGCCAGCAGGAAATCTCCGCAGACCCGGACGCCTCGCAGCCCCGGCACCGATCTCGCGGCGCCATCCTTGCGATGATCCAGCCGTGCGGCCATGTGAAACCACCCCGATCAGCCTGCGCTCGAGAAGGCGCCCAGCGCGAGCCAACACGTCCCCCAGCGGGGTCGCAGCACCGACAAGACGGCGGTGTCTTGGGGACGCCGACGGCTCCATTCGTCACACCTCTGTCTCTGACAGGCGGGCCTGCGAGGGTGCGGGCCGGCTGCTGGTCGTGGCCGGCATGGCGGCGTCGGTAGCGGGATGCACCAAAACACCATGAACCCGGCCCGACGACCGGGGGACCTGTGGCGAGCAGAAACAAATGGCTGGGCCAGTCGGGGATTTGATGGGTTGCGTGAGGAGAAGCGGAAAATATGGCCCAGCTTTTCTCACGCTGACTGCGTCCCTGGTGCTTCTAGAGCCAACGCATCGTGGATCGTCGAGCCGTTAGTGTGTGCTCCGGGCTTTTGCTGGTTTTATCTATGTCGTGATGCCCCCGAAGTGTGACTGGGCCTCGAGTTTCATATCTTCTCTTCTCTTCCGAATTCCCTAGGTCGGCTTGTACGTTGAACCGTTTGCGTTCCGTTGATCCTGGGCTTCCTTTCGTTCATTCACTTCCGATCTTCTTCTCTGTTGACTTCACCTGGCGTGGGTCAAGTAATATTTTGCCGTTATCGCCCACATCTCCGTCGTCAGGAGACTCACGTTGTTCGATTCGATTATTACTGGACCACGAGGACCGACGACTTCGAACACGAACACCATCTGCCGGTTGCCAGCGAACTCTGAACCGTCGCGACACAATCACCAAGCACCACAGGTGGACTACTCTATAGCGACCGTCTTAGCGGAACGCAACAAACACGAGACGAGACGATGGTCAACTTTCCGGTCGTTGACAATGTTACCGTCTTCATGGAGGCCCCAGATGGATACGTTGTTGACTTCGACCACCCACAGCAGCGACACGCACTCGAGTCATATATAATCTGTGGAATCGGTCTTGCTCTGGCCTTGTTCTTCTTTCTCCAGTTTTTATACGTCAAGTTGTGGTTGCTCCGTAAGCCGGACGGAGAAGTTGGTATGACGAACCCCCCAATCATTCGCCTATGGTATGAAGATGTGCTGACATGACATCAAGTATGTTTGGGTGTGGGATGGATGTTTTCCGTAACTGTTCAGGCTGCATTGATTCGTATGTGCCCTTTGTGACGATAACCTTCCGACTCTGGCGGGATGGTGTCTTTTCTATCTGCAGATGGATGCTAACCAGTGAGGAGGATCCTTTGCTTTGCGTACGATGGGGGTACACGCCTGGGAAATATCGCTCCAAGATTTCAACTACGGCAGCAAGGTTAGTTTGCTCCCGTAAATCAACGCTGGCTGTGCCTCGTTAGCTAATGTGACTTCCAGTTCATGGTCATGGTGCCGATCCTGTATGCCGTCGAAACGGGGTTTACCAAAGTGTCACTCATACTCTTTTATCTCAAGCTCTCGCCCCAAAGGTGGTGGAAATGGTCCGTCTACGGCTCCTTATTCCTCGTTGCCGGGTATAACACGGCCATCTTCTTCGCCGTCATCTTCGGGTGCCGGCCAATTCAGAAGCACTGGACCGCTGGAATGGAGGAGGGCACTTGCATCAACCAACCGGCTCTCTACATTGCCACGGCAGCACTTGGTATTCTCTCAGACCTGGTTCTGCTGGTGCTGCCGATGCCGATGATCTTGCGACTACAGATGCCACCGCGCCAGAAGGCGGGCCTCATCCTGCTTTTCACCATCGGCTCAGCGTAAGTACCAGTTATTCCCAGCTCAGCATAATTGGTTAGTGCTAACGACTTTCTCACCAGCACACTTGTGACCTCGGTTGTCCGGTTGATACTCTTGATACCTATTCTGCATAGTAGAGACGCCACTTGGGTCATGTCCAGTCCGGTGGTCTGGGTGTAAGTTGACTGCCGACTTTCTTCAGAGCACACGACTAATGCGATATATGTTTAGCTTCGTCGAGGCCAACCTTCTCATCATCTGCGCATCGTTGACGACCCTCCGACGTTTCTTCATCCATGTGGCGCCGAGGCTTATCGGCGAGCGTGGATCATCGGCAGGATACCATATCAGCGCATCAGCAGGAGGCTATAAGCACCCGTTCAAGACAATTGGAAGCATCGCGCAGCGGAGGAAGGTAGACAAGTTTGGAATGCCGCTTGAAGACGGCATGGGGTTTGACCTCGGGGCGATTGGACACGCAGCGCCGACGTTGACGGCTGTCGGGAAGGGGGGCGAAAAGCCAGAGAGGGTCATTGCTAGGCACTTGCGCAAGCAGGAGTCCATCAACAAATTTGCAGACTCAGGCTCTGAGGTGCAAATATGGGATCCGCAATTCGCAAATGACGACATGGACGCAGAGCGAGCCATTCTTCAGACGACAACAGTGACGGTCAAGTACCACTGTAAGAAGACGGGCAAAGATCTCGATGAAGACCCTTTGCCTGATGGCAAGGGAGCGGATGATGGATAAAACGGGAGACTGTGAATTGGGAATTGGATATAGAGGCGCATTTGGCTGGGTTTTATTATAGTGTTTCTGCCGACGGAACCTGTCGGCGGCTTAATGTTGATTATCATAGAACTGAGCTCTCCATGTTGAATTTGGTGATGTTTCGGCGTTTAGTGTTTAGTGTTGAGCGTTGGTGACCAGTCGTCCATCTGTGGCATATCACGTGGGGGCCATACGCGGGAACAAGGCAGACAGGAACTGCCTTGGGGCGCATTGCTGGCATGTAGAAAGCTAAACACTCGACAAGGGTTGAGTGCCGGAGTGGTCGGGAGTCGAAGCGCAATTACGTACGGCATTGGTGGCTTGGGATGTCAAAGTTGGAGCATCTCAGCTGGCGGTTCAAGGCTGTGCTGCCGGCGGACGAACGAGTGGTCGGTTTGTCACGGCCAGGGTCGCCTGGTAGACGGCCAGATGCAAGTCGTCGTAAGTCCATTCGGCGGAGGGGGGAGGGTGCGACCTTGTTTCAACGGGCAGCTCGAATTCGTATTTGGCGAGCTCGGGTTTGCAGTTCGGCCAAGAATGGAAGACCGGACTGGGAAGTGGAGGGATGTGGAGGGAGGTGGAGGGAAGACAAAAAGGTGGGGCGGCCTCAGGTATTGATGCATCATGGATTCGCCATGGATTCACCACCAAGGAAGGGCGAGAGTACATCTACCGAGGGAAGCGGCGTGACGTGACGGCTTCGGGCTAGATGGCTTTGCTCAAACCTCAAACTGCAAACCTCAAACTGCAAACTTCAAACCCCAAACCCTCACATTACTTTTGCCGTATGGGATTAAGCGCCCGGTGTTTGCAGCGACTCACAGCGAACGGCCTCCCAATCGAAGCATTGGATGGCACTGAACGGTAGGTGATACAGCACACTGAAACAGTGGACTTGTCAAGCTTGATCACTGAAGGAGCGTTGACTCTAGTGCCTAGCGCCAATGCCAAGCCCCCAAAACCATGGGAGCCCGCCTCCAAGCCACGCACAATGAGGTCACCGCCCGCTGTCAACGTCATATTCGAGGCGCCACCAGAGAATATCGCCCGCTCGACTGGTCATCACGCAGCGACCACGCCCTGTCGACAGTCCCAGGCCGTCGCCCAAAGCCGCCCCATCCGACGAGACATGGCCGCTTTTGCACTGTAGCCACAACCGCAACACACCAAGTCGGCCGTCGTCGAATCACGTCCGGCCGTCTGCAAACGCTGGCCCCACGCAGGCCTTGGGCTCCCTGGGAAAGTATCTGGCACACACTGCCGAGAACAAGGCCTCGCTCTCCACCTCTCCACCACCTCTCCCACCACCTCCACACCCCCCTCCACCAATGATCGCCGCACCCCCGGCTCAAAGGGCATGACGATTGACAGCATCGTCTTGTCTTGCCTGGTCTTCCCGGCCCTGACGTGGTAGGGTGGCCTCGTCTTGACTGCGGACTGTGTAGGGCTGGGCTGTTCCGCTTGCGAGTCCGCCCTCCACAGACGCGTCCAGCTGACCCCGTCCGGCTTGTTTCCCATCCGGCTTGTCTCGATGCGCTCGCATTCACTACCAGTCTTAGCTGCCCTCTGGGTCATAGGTCATAGGTCGTCATGGGCTGCCCAGGAAGCCGGTTCTTTTAAATGCTACCCAACCCGCCTCATATTTCGCTCCATTGCCATCTCTGTCTCAGTCTCTGTATTCCTGTCCCTCTATCCCAATAGTATCTAGCAGTTGGACCATCTTTGTCCAGCTTCCTCCAACTCGGTCAACGTGCAACTCTTTGTCTACCTGGCGTAGCTCTCCACCCTACTCAACACACCACAACTCAACCGATATCATGGCTCTCGGCATCATCACCATTATCCACGCCGTCCTGGCAGTTCTGCTCATCATCGAGCTCGGCCTCACCGGATATGGTAAGACTTTCTCTGTTGCTTCCCTGCCGTGTTATTGACACCCAGCTAACCTATCCCTTCTCAACAGTTGTCAGCGCAACCACTTCTGCCTTCTGGGGCGACTCCTCTCCCTCGTCGTTTAGCTTCATGCTCTTCAACTCCATCTGGTCGATTCTCATCCTCGGGTACCTTGCCCTGGTGCCCCTCTTCGCCACCCGTCTCTACCACTCCGTCGTCGGCCTCGGCCTGCTCGCCGTTACCACGATCTTCTGGTTCGCTGGCTCTATCGCCATGGCCGACTTCATCGGCGTGCCCAACTGCCATGGCAGCACCTTCTGCGGCAGCGCTCAGGCCGCAGTCGCCTTTGGCTTCTTCATCTGGGCCATCTTCACCGGCCTGACTGTCATGGAGGGCCTGACCTTTATGCGATCGCGCGGCCACAGCGCTCATGCCGATACCACCAAGCCCGGCCACCAGTTTGCTTAATTGATCGGAGCGTGGCACGAAACGAATCAATACAATGCGAAACCGCTCCAAAACTTGGCGATGGATGCACGAGGAAGCGACCGACTACTATTGGTTTAACGATTTCCTATTTCTGGCTTGTTTCTTCTTCTTTTCTTTTTGCGTCCTGGATTGCGACATGGGACACGGTTGGTTGGGAGATACCCTAAGGATCTTACGAAACGCGAGTGCTACTTTATACACTCGCACGAAACGCTCCTGGCGATTGGAGCTGGATGTACATTTGGCGCAATAGCACTTAGTCACGTTGTAGGCCTAATCTGTTGGATTGGCTACGTGGAATAAAACGGTTCCCTCAATTTTATCGGGTACACTTGTATTTGCTTTGTTCGTGATATTGTCGTGTTTCATCATGTCTACCATGCACTATGCAGTTGGCAGCTATCCCCGAGCGACGCATGTGAAGATCTGGTGGCTTGCGCGAATGTACATTGGCCGCCAGCGACGTGACGTCGAGATGCATATGCATCTTATGCGCAGGATATGTGGTTCAAAGTATGTACAGGAAAGAAGCTAACACCGGCTCTGCAGGGGTTTTCATTCAGCCATGAAACGACACATGGCAGTCCTGGCTCCGTCCGTTTAAATGCTGGGCCAGCCGCTGGTCCAGGTGACCACGTTCCAGCCAAACTTGTAATTGGCATCGGCCAATCCAACCGTCTTGTCAGCGTAGTGGTAGTAGAACACGGTACCGTGGCTGGAGTCGGCATACATGCCCTGTCCACCGCCGCCGTAGATGTTGCCGTGGCTGGAGAGGAGAAGCGTGCCGCCGTTTTGGGTGGTGCAGCTCTTGCCGGCCTTGTCGACAAACGGACCGCTGACGCTCGTGGATCGGCAGACGAAGACCTTGTACTCCTCGCCCTGGGCGGGCAGGGCGGTGTTGTAGCCGCAGCAGATGCCGGAGCTGAACATCAGGTAGTAGTAGCCGGAGCGGTAGTACATGTAGGAGCCCTCGAGAGCCTGGGATCCGGTGCTGTTGAAGGCGATCTGGTAGGGGGTTCCCGAAGACGCGGTGCCGGCCGAGTTCATCTTGACCTGGTAGATGTCGCCCCAGAAAGATCCAAAGTTGAGGTAGTAGTTGCCGGAGGTGTCGCTGATGAGGTTGGCGTCGATGGCGTTGTACGTCTTGGACGAATCGGACGCGACACCGGTGGCACCGTGGTCGGTCCAGGAGCCGTACTCCATGGTGGTAGAGGTAGCATATCCAATGGCCGAGTTCTGCGAGCCGAAAGAAGAGACGGTGTAGTACAGGATGTAGTTGTCTCCAACCTTCTGCACATCGGGTGCCTTGATTTGGGGTCAGTTCTGATATTAAGTATACGTTGACGGCTACGCTGTACTCACCCACAAGTCGTCTTTTCCAGTCAGGTTGATGATGCTACCCTTGGGGATAGCAGCTCCCTGGTAGACCCAAGGGCCGGTGAGAGCAGACGCCTTCCAGATGCCAATGAGGCTTCCGGTCTCGAATCGGAAGTAGACGCCATCGCTAGTTCGCTTGACGACGCTAGGGTCGTGAGACCAACACTGGCCGCTGCAAGCTCCGGGGTCGGCGTAGGCAGAAGCCTCGGTGGCCAGCAGGGCGATGGGCACAAGGGCCCTGAGGAAGCTCCAGAACTTCATGGTGATTGATATTGGTAATGCGGAAACCGGTGCTAGTTGTGGTGTCTCTGGCTCTCCTGGAGTCGTAGTAAAGTCACTGGAACTGCCAATTCGAGCGCTCAGCGCGTCCTTAAGTACAAAGCCATCGTCAATGGCTCCATCGGTGACCCCATTATGAGGTTTACGCGGCCGTATAATAGGAGACTTGGACCCAGCGGAGGTGGTTTTTGCGACCGCGAAGACCCTTGACTGGGCTGTGGCTTAATTGCTGATTGGCGGAATTTCACGTTTGAGGGGGATTGAAGGGGTCACGTTGAGCGGAGCGGAACAGGCACTATGGAAGAGACGGAGCAGAATGGTCCGAGGTGCAAAGTGTAACTCACGACAGCTGGAAGAGAGTTTTGGGGGTCTGAAGAGGGGAAGGCGGTCGTATTTAGCTTGGCGGTGATGTTTGCATTGGTGTTGGCGATACGAAGTCGTGACAATCGATCTGTACGAGATATGGCTTGGCATGTCCACGGTGAGGCGCCACCTGCCGCATTCCACCAGCGGCGTAGTCCCGACACCGCAGGGCCGTGATTAATGAACTAATATAACTAATGACAGAACCCTGAGACGGTAGCTCCCGTTCGCGTGGAACGGGGCCCAAGGGGCTACGCCGGCGCACGTAGCCGGGGTGGCTTCAACGGCTGCAGGGGTCAAGGCGGAAGGGACGGGATGGGATGGGATGGGATGGGACAGGACGGGATAGGACGCGCGTGAGGAAGATGTGGGCATTGAGAACTGGGCATTGGGAACCGGGGCATTGGGTTCATCAGAACATGTGGGAGAATACCGACGGAGTGTATGGTTGTGGGTTCGCGGGTTGGATGGATTAATTACCTTGACCCTGCCGTGAGCATTGGGCCTCTCTCTGCATGGAGTAGCATGTAGTAGCATGTAGTAGCATGTAGAAGTAATTTAGCATGTAGTAAGACGGCAATAGCGCAACAACTCCTCCGTACTCCGTACGCCCGTTCTATCAGAACACGATGCATCTCAACCCTCCAGACCGAGTATTCAATGCTGGACAATACATCACCGCCGTCCGTCTGACAGCCCAATGGAGCGACTGAAACGCCGGAACGTGGTCCGTATGCGTGCGATAATGTCCGCTGCTGCGTCTTATGCGCCTGGGTCGCTGATAGCTGCCGGCACACAAGCTTCTTCTAGTGCTCGCTTGCGAGGCATTCGACACGATGACGGTGGAAGTAGCCGGTAGTGCTGCCGAGCGATGCAAGCCACGGGCCAGAAGCTCACTGGGCCCCGGCGGACGCACCCCTGCGAGCACGACTGCTTGACCAAATACATAGACTCGGCCCCCGGCGAGTGCCTTGCCTGGACGAATACGCCGCGGATTGGGGGGGGCAAAGGGGGGGGGGGCAATTAATATCCCTTGGCTGTAAGGGTGTGCCAACTGGAAGATAAGGAATATGTCCCCCAAGGCCCTAAAAAGCAATAGCTGCGCGGGGCAAAGAGGCGCAACGGCGAGGGAGGGCGACGCGGTGGCCCTGGTCCAGTTATTTGTGAGCCCCATGACAAACCGCATGCTTCCCCGGGCTCCGTATCCATGGGCCACGGTGCCACGGGTCGATTGCTACGGGTCGATTGACCCACGGCCCACGTTGCGCTGGAAAGAAGGTAGATCGATCATCGCTATCTCCATATCTGGTGGTGTTTACTGGGTGGGTGTGGTAAAAAGCAATGCATGCGACTGCGCGCGACTGCTTGCCTACTTCGGTATGTGCTTATGGACATGGTCAATTACCACTCCGGATTGCGACCGGGCCTGATCGTCAAACTACATGGGATTGAGCAAAGACACGCCGACCGACACCTGCCTGCTTCCACGCCTCGTCGAGCGCCAAGCGATGCCACGGTCCCGGTCGAGGGCAGCGCAAAAAGCAAAGGTCCTGTGCATGCCGTGCTCCGATGATGTACGTGGAACCCCATCGAGCACTCCGTGCTGTCGGTAGTCCCCAGGTACGCAGTACAAGCCCCGTCATTGGCCGCCGGGGCCGTTGGTCATTGCGACGGGAGAGCCATCTATCGTCCTTATCAGTTGGCCGCGACACACATCCCAAGTTCCAACTGCAGTCCGGGGTCTTAGTCTTAGACATGCCACCCTTATCAGCCACTGACCTACCCAGACTGGACTGAGATGCCTATCCGGGCCGCCAAATCCAAGACTCTTGTCTAAATTCTGACCCCTTCTCATCTCGGTGCCCATGTTTTCCCCTGCCAAGTTCAAGCCCTCGCTCCGGGGCCTGGATATGTGCCCGACGCCCTCGAGCCCTTGAGGCCGCCCAGAGTTGCGCTCCCTTGCACCTGTCATGTCCTACCGTTCCAACTTGCCGGAATATTCGACACTTGATAAACTTTCCGTCTCTGGCTTGGTACCGAAACGTGTGCTCGGCCCTGACTCAAGAACTCTGCATCCCCCACCCACATTTGCATTTGCGTCGACATATACGTCCGGGGCTCCCTTGACACTCTTTCACTCACTCACTGGTCGATCCATTTCCTCCCATGGCTGCCCAATAAACAAAAAATACGGACACGACGCTCCCTCCCTCCCTTTGGTATACTTAAAACCTGGCCGATGCCCCCTTGGCCCGCCGGCCGCACAGGAGAAACAAGCTTCGGCCTTTCCAACGTACAGCCCCGTACGACTGCGCTAGAGGGATTGGCAAGTCTCACCTCATACTTCTGGATGCGTCGTCCAGCGGGCGCAACGTGCTGCAAAACAACAGCGAGCCAGCCAGTGTAATAAGACCTCCGTGGTGCTTTGCTGACGCGACGGCCGTTGCACGCGACAAAACGAGAGATCACAATTCCCTTTCACGACAAGATCTACCGATTGGCTGTACGGGGCAACGACTTGACCAATTGACGATCTAATTCAACCATCATTTATTCTGCTTTTGTACAAAACAAACCATCGCCTCGTCATCGAGAGCAGCCGAAACAAGCCATTCCCTCAGCCCCCCAATAGTAACGGCGTACGTTACTCGTGCACATTTACTCCGTACCTATATACCCAGATACCCTTTTGCACTCTTCTGTCTTGTTGCTTCTCGGATACCCCGGAGTCTGTTAGAGCGCCGGTTGAACAGTTTGAGTTGCACTTCTCATTCCCAGTTCTGAGGTACGCTCAACCACCTGCGTACTCGTTTCACCCACCAACTACTCCAACCACACCAACCACCAGCCATGTCTGGACGAAGCGCCATCGCGCGCAAAAAGAAGACGGAGGTGAGACCGAGAAAAGGCAGCAGTCATGGCCGTCCCGAATCGGCCACCTCGTCCAACCCCGACGACATGAACGCCATCCCAGACTTCCCCCTCCCACCCGTGCCGGCCGGCGCTGCGGGACCCACCAGCCCGCAGTATCTCAACTTCCAAGGGCCGATGGTGACGCAGATGAACGACCCGAGATTCGCGGCGCAAGGCTGGGGCAACAACATGCCCATGCACCCGGGTTCGGGCCAGCCGATGATGATGATGGTGCCCGATCCGCGTTACATGGCGGCGCAGCCGGGCCCGCCGGCCGACGGCTGGGGTTACAACCGGCCCCGGAAGCCCTCGGTGAAATTGGACGAAGTCAGTGCCATTGAGAAGAGCGGACTGCGGAGCATGCTGGACAAGCGGAGCGACGACGTCCGCGTTCGCCTGGCAAAGACGTTTGCATTCCGCAAAAAGGACAAGGAAGATGATGAGGGCACCCACGTAAGACGGGGAAGTGTCGAGCGGCCCCCGAGCGCGGCGACAGTAAGGCCTGGCACCGTGATGGGCAACGACGAGAACCAGGGCTACGACAGATATCTCCAACCGCTGCAGACGGCACCGCCTCAGATGCCGTATCAATACCAGCACCAGCCTCTGCCCTCACCACCGAGCCCGCAGAACCCGTGGGACACGAAGCCTATTGGCCCGCCGCCCACCACGAAGCTGCCGCCGATCCCACAGCCCCCGGCGACGGCAACGCCCACCATCCGGCGCTGGATCGGCGCCGGTAGGCCGGTGGCGAGGTGGAACAAGCTTCGCAAGGATCCGGAATTGTGGGATCCTAATGGCGATGTGCTCATTTTCCTCTGCCGCAAAGGCCAAGCGCCTAAGCAGCCGCCCAGTCTGCGTCTATCGTCGCACATTATCGAGGCAACCGAGAGTCGACATCTTGTCACGTTGCTGCGCGAGGGCTCGACTGAGGAGGACACTTACCTACCTCCCTCACCCGCACCATACGGGACGCACCTCAGCTTGCGGGATGGTCTCGGCCGCGATGGCCCGCTGACGCCTCCCATTTCGGAAGAAGCGAGCCTGCGCGATGAGTTGGAGGGTCAGATCTCGTACGAGATGTACTTCCCCCCACCGGCGAATCTCAGCCGCCCCGACCAGCTGCGACACCAGATCACGACACGCAACGTCTTTGCTGTCCTGTACCATGCCTCCCTCGTTGGCATGTCGCTCTACCAAGCGCTGTCGGACTTACACACACGCCTCGACAGCTACATGCCTCCGGACAACGACAACGTTGCACAGATTGTCAAGTACCTCTCGGTGCGCGGCATCGACGATGTGCGCTCTGACCCGGCCACGGCCGTCTCGCTACTGGCGTGGGCTGAGGGCCCCGACGTGCGCTGGGAAGATGGCTGGCGCGAGTCCTTCACGCACTGCGCCGGCATGGACAACGAGCTCGAGCGGTGTCCAGACTTCAAGCACACGACGCCCATTGCGCGGGCCCTGCTGGAGCGCGCCACCCTCGAGACGCAGCTGCGCGTGCAGGCTGCCGAAGAGCGCTTAAGCGAGTTTTCGTATGGCGACATGTGGGCGGCAGCCGGGCATGCCGCGAATGGACCGGCGAGAGGTGCTGCAGACCGCCTTCAGGAGATGCTCCAGAGCCATTATACCAAGACATACGGATCTTGGCCGCCGGTGCCACATGCATCCTCCCGGCCGGGATCATCACGAGAGGAGGACGGCGATGGCAGTGAGGAAATGTGGCTTACACGGACGCTGGCCATGTCTCTCCAGCGAGACTTTGGGGCGCTGTACGACTACCTCGTGGACCGAGACATTGTGTGGGATGTATCGGAGGCGCGATCCGGGCGCAAGTGGATGATGGCGTCGGAGAGCGGCAACATGGGGTTTGACGCAGACTCACCCGACACACCCATGACAGACATGCTTATCGAGTTTGACAACAAACTGCGCTTTCCGCACGTCCCGCATCCGTATCCATTGATCCCGGAGTCAATCCCGCCAAGTATTACGACACCTACTGCGAAAGAGGGTGGCCTGTTCAAGTATGGCAAGAGGCCCGATGCGGCGAGCAACAGCGGAGCAGGATCACGGGCCGGCGCCATGGAGCGACGGGTGCAGCTGGCGTACACAGAGAGCACCAACATCTACGCCCTGGGCAGCGACTTTGTGCAAAGCGACCTGGTCGACGCCTTTGTGCGGTTCGAGAAGAGCGACCGCGTCGGCGAAGTGGACCCCGCGGCGGCGCGACGGGGCCGCTGGGTGCTCCTATACGGAGTGCTGCAGACGCTGGCGTCAGTGTCAGTCGACGACGCACGGGTGCGATACCACGAGGGCGTCAGCTACCACCTGAACCCGCGGCTGAAGGGCACGCGCATCCCGCCGTGGAAGCGCGGCGGGCGACAGCGCAGCGGCAGCAACGGCATGGGGTCCGCGGCGCACGAGCGGTCGTGATTGCTGGACGGTGCCGCAGTCGTGGGGCAGCAGCGCGAGCGGGAGGAGCGAGGCTGAGGCTGAAGACGACGAGTACGACGAGTACGAGGATTATTTCGACCGCGAGGAGGTGGGAGCGGAGACGGGGTCCGAGGGGATGGGCTCCGTGGACCGATCAGCTGCTGTGCGCGGCGGCATGAGAACTATGATGATGGGATCCGGCGCCGCGTCGGCCGGAGGCTCGAGATCGGGATCGAGCTCGGGCCGGGCACGGAGGCCAACCCGGGAAAAAACAGGAACCGGGGCGCCGAGTGGGAGCGGACGGGGTACGGCTACGGGATGGTATGGCAATGCGTCGGGCGATGCCTCACGGGGGAAACAATCGGTTGAGTCGTTCATCACGGCACTATAATACGCCATGCGCAATGTCGTGTGCTGTGCTACGGACTACGGTATATAGAAGCATTGGTAACGAGTAATTAGCTTATGAGTGCATGAGTGAAGGATTTAAAAAGACGGCTTTTTGGGCTCTTATCGTGTATCTCCAACGGCGCCTTCTGCCCTCAGTCTGTGCCCTATGTCCTACCCCCATGATCAACGCCCGGGCGATCACGAACTGTAATTACCGAAACTTAGGGATCATATCCCGCCTCCCGCACATCGATGCTCAGCATGGATGTCGTTTGGGCTGAAACACCGGGGTTTCTCCCGGAGTGGATCGTTGAGGCCGAGCGAGAATTGCAACACCCGGAAGCCTGAGCGGGAGAAGGAAGGAAGTCAGGCTGCAGTGTACCCATTATGCCATATCATTATTAGTCTGTACTACCTGATGCATGCATGAAATCCCGATGGCGATGGATGGCGCGCAGGACCCCCGTGGGAGCCGTGGACCTGGACCTGGACCTGGGCCTAGACGGATCGCGGACCTGGAGCTTCGGAGCTTGGAGCTTGGAGCTTGGAGCTTCCGACTAGCACGTTCCCACTGTAATGGAGAAATTTTCTAGTAAACCGGATTGGCCCATTGGCCGGTTGGTTCATCTGCGCTCGCGATCCCGGGAAGCGAGGCACCCTCCATCTGTCGCATCTTGAAAGTTGCCCAGCCAGCTGTATTTTTTCCCTCGTCGGGTTGCGGCCCTCCCTCCCAGCCCCGCCATTTCCGATGACGTCGCAACCCCCGCGACCCCACCCCGGGGTCTAGAACACTGTCTCATCGGCATGCGTCCCAGAGACACCCCGAATCGAGCTGTTTGTAGCGACGGAATCACACACACGCACACACACACGCACACACGCTCGCGGAGGGTGGTATCGCTAGCACCGGCCACGCACTGGCCCCTTGCAGCGAGCGCAGTTTGCAGCGGGTAGCAGGTTTTGCCCGTGGGTTCGGGCGCAGATTGCGGACCGCTTGCATGAGCCTGGAGAGATGAAGACGTCATTTTTGACCGTTGGGCGATCCGGGCTCGAAGCGTTTGTCCGGGAACGGGACGGACGAAGATGAAAGCAATGTGAAAGCGAAGGAAAAAAAAACTGGGCATGATCCCTGTAGTCCCCTTTGAGAAGCTCTCTGACCTCTTTCTCACTCTCAGCTCTCGCCATGCTGCATTCGCGTCTGCGTAAGATACCAAAGAGGGGAGGTCTATCGATCACGTTCTCTTTGCGCTCGGGCTGTGATTGGGCGAGGGCTAAAGGCCTGTAGCGGGATACCCGAGGACGCTGATACTCCAACCTCCCTCTGTTAGGGTCTATCGCGTCCCCCTCGTTTAAACCCCTCGAATCCCCTGGTAAGGCGGCCCTTTCGTAAAGGGCCTGCGTCTCCTAGTGCAAGGCCACGCCCGAATATTGAATCGCAACCCTGGTCTCCCCAGCCTACGCAATTCGCAGCGCCAGGGACAGGCCAGAAAAGTCAGGGACCACGCCGGAGTCCCCTGTCGCCCAGCGGCTGCCCCCACTAAAACCGCCCACTACCTCCCCACCGTTCCCCACTAAAAGGTCGCTCGCGCCGCGCCCATAGGCCCCTCGGGCCCTGGCGCTTTCACCAACCATCTCGTCCGCAAACCGCGAAACCCCAGCCTCCTCGGATTCAAGAAACTTGGCCCCGTCGTGCGCACTCACTCAGCTGCATCCATGCAAGCCCGAGATCCGCCCAAGCACGTCTGCACACCCAAGAAACCAAGGAACGGCGCCCAATACATAATGCTCGACGTCTTCCCACCCTCCTCGATGCCAAAAGTTTCTTCTGCTCATTCCTGACTCCGAATCTCATCATCATTAGCATCGATACCGTCAGTGTTACGCCACGAGCTGCAGCCCGCATCGCCGACTAAAACCCGCGTTATCATCAGTCGCATCTCGCAACTTGATCCTCTCCACACCACCTGTCGCAAACCGCCCGCATTCCCGGCAAAGGCCCCGTTCCCCTCACATTACAACAAACCGCCAAGATGTTTTTCGCATTCTTCTTCGTGTGCAATCGGATCGGTCAGATCCTGACTCTGGTGAGTTGTTCCCGGCGTGCATCCCGAAAACACCCCCACTAACCTCTGCAAAGATCCCCACCATGGGCATGCTCGCATGGTTCGTCCACGGCTTCGTCGAGGAGAACGCCCTCACGCCCAACTCCATCCTCGTGCTCTTCATCGTCTCCGTCCTCGCGCTCGCCTGGGCCATGTTCACCCTCTTCTCGTACCACCGCTCATCAGCCAATGCCTTGTTCGTCGGCTTTATCGACCTCGGCTTTGTCGGCGCCCTCATCGCTGCTGTCTGGTACCTGCGCGGCATCCGCAACGCCGACTGCACCAACGTCTCACAAGACGGCGACTGGACTTACCGTCTTGGTGATGTCACCGTCACTGGCCCCGACTATGACTGGACTACCGACAAGCCCTGCGCCATGCTCAAGGCTTGCTGGGTGTTTGCTATCATCAACATCATCCTGTTCTTCTTCACCTCTTTCGTCGCCTTTGCCCACGGTGACCACCTGAGCGCCTACGACCGCAAGAAGTACACCTCGCGCTCGCGCTCGCACCACTCCAGCCGTCACAGCCACCGAAGCAGCCGCTCGCGCTCCGGCTCTCGCTACAGCCACCGCAGCCCTCACTCCCGCCGTGTCTACGTCTAAGCAAGCCGATGAGCCTGATTGACAGACACTGACACCCCAGAGGTGAGGGGCCGGGGCTTCCGGGCGGGGTCCCCACACCCGCTCCGAATCGTCCGGAAGCAGCACCCGAACGCTCTGCATCACACCCCCAACACCAAAAACCGGGGTCGCGCCGATTCGAATTTGGACAAGGCGCACCCAATGATACATATCCCACGACTCTAAACAAGACATTAATGAATGACGACGCGACACTCCGTCGCATTTCCCTTATGACGTTATATTTACACCGACGGATGGGCAATACAGTACGTGCAATTACGACACAGAACGCCCGTCCGTCCCCTCTCCTATCTCAACGAGAAGGTCCCGAGGATGAATCGACGGATGGTCGAATGGACATATGGATGGAAAGGTTCCCTACCGAGAGGAATCGACACGAACATCTCAACGAAGAATTTCCCTGGATGATTTTCCCCTTTGCTGTCGCCATAGGACAGGACACTTGATGGATCTATGAACACATGTTTATTTTGTCGACGGTTTCGCTGCCTTGCATGGTATGCGCAAGTCCCTTTTGTTGGGCAGATGCTGGCCTGAAAACCACATCGGATATCTCTACACATCTCTCTGTCACGCTGGTTTATAGAAGCCTCGCGCGACTCTTGACGAGTTAATGAGAAGATAGAATGATGAATTGAAGCCAAAAAAAAGTTGAATTTTACTATATAATGCCCTTTGCCCTTTTCCGTGACCTGAACTCCAATGTGATGGACCAAATTTCCTATAGTATCCGTATCGTTTAACGCCTCAGTGTCGGCTCTCGTCCTCCCCAACATGATATCCCCTCGCGATGCCGCTGCGTCCCTCCTCCACCAGCGTGCTCGTCTCGTTGTCGAAATCGCTCCCCAGGCCCTGCCACGTGCGGTTCGACCGCAGGTATTCGGCGCCAGGGCTGGCCACGCCGTTGATACTTGCCAGCTCTCCCACCACTCGCTTGATGAGTGCTGCCGACTGGGCTGTCCCGTTGGTCCCGTTGGAGCCGGTTGTCGAGTCCGCTCCGGCGCCGTTCTGTCGTACGGCGAGACGCATGGGGCGGCTGTGGCTGACCAGTTTGCCGGTGCGGAGGTCGAATTCGGGGGCCTCGGATTCCTCGCCCTCGACGCCTCCGGCGACATCATCTTCTACGGCCTCTGCATCTCCGCTCTGGTGGTCAACTCCGTTCTCAGCCTCAGGCGAACTCTTCTCATCGGCCTCTATCAAGCTCAACTTCTCGATGCCTCCCCACCAGTCCCCACCCCAGATGCGCTCGTCCTCCCTCATAAGCGCCACCTCGAGCTCGAACGGCGTAATGACCGGTCGCCAGTATGACGCATCGTCCTCGACTAGCCCGCTCTCCCAGCACCCGACAACGACCCAGCCCTCGACCTCTGAAAAGTTGGCGAGTTTGGCTGGGTTCAGCTTCCCCACCACAACGGTGTAGCTCTTCTTGTCGGCTTTGGCGATCTTCTCCCGCAGCAGGTTGATGGACGAGAGATAGTTGGCGACGGAGAGCGTATTGACGAGGATACCGATGACGCCGGCCGACGCCAGGGATAGCACCTTGGCAAAGCGGCGGCGGAGGGCCCCGGCCGTTCGCATAGTTGGGTTTGTGAGAGATGGGCTTTCGGATGAGGGCGTGGAGAGAATGTGGAGGGAGGCAAAACGGGTCTGAAGAGCGAGGAGTAGGGCGGCAGGAGGATCGGATATGTGAATGAGCGAGTATGACTTCCAATGCTCCTCATCCATAGGCTCGCCCAGTATCGTCCGGTTGGGGATGAGCGCTGCCGGGTCGCGTACCACGTCCGTCGCCACCACATTCGTATAGCCTCTGTCGTTGAGATGGTCTACGAGCTTGGTGACATGATTCTGGTACGTCAGATCGGCCATGACCACCAACTTTGTCTCCTTGTCGCCAAACTCCTTCTCGATCTCGGTCATGGTGACTTCGTAGTCGAGTTCGTGGTTTGTGTAGACGTAGATGGCCGGCAGACGACTTGTCGGACTCAGACATGTCCTGCCATAGTGCACCACCACATCGGCAGCAACATGCTCCGCTGCAATCTCATCGACACAGCACGCGCTGTAACTGCTGTCGGCCAGGACGTAGATCCTCCTCTTGGCACCGCCATCCTCGACAGAAGCCAGCTCCTGATCAAGCACCTCGACAACGCGTGGCGCATCGACAAGCATGAAGTCTGGGAACTGCAGGCCGATGCGGCGCCACCCGCCGGCGCGGATCTCGTCGACGGTGCGGGCGATCTCGTACGTTGCCCTCAGGACATCGTCGGAGATGGTCGAGGATTTGCGGTCGGATGCGGCGGGGACTTCGAGGATGTTTTCGTCGGGGGTCGACAAGACCGGCGGCGCGGCCAGGTCGGACGGCATGGTGCGGACGGACGAGGCGGCGAGGGGTGCAAATTTGATTTTTTTTCTTCGTTTGTGAATGCGGATTTGAAGTCATCGCGGGGTTCTATTTGGAGGGGTGTCGTCAGTCATCCACCAGGTGTCAAGGTGGGGTGGTGGTGCTAAATTTGATTGTGTAAGGTGAATAGGTGGGTGCGAAACTCTGGCTGGGAGTTGTCTCCACCCAAGACGCCGGGTGTAAACTGATATTGCGTCTCGTGATGGATCTAAGCATGGCTTCTAGAAGAGATACTGTCTATAAGAGTTATGCTATATGCTATATGCTATATGCCATATGCTATTACGCTTATTACTTTGTTCCCATCGACTTTCCAGATCTCGCATCGGTTTCTAGTTCCGGACAGTCGTGTCTTGAGGAAGTGGAGCGACTAGCGAATTAAACCACAAGCATTACAATCCTCGACCCGCCAGCATCTCCAGACGAATGTCCACATATGGTCATGGCACATCGCCCAACAGACCTGACAAATCGCCAGTTCGGATACCCATTCCGAATGGTACAGACAATTTTAGACTCAAACTTGGGGTCAAGCGAAATGACACCACCTGGACCGCGGAATTAACGCGCCCGTTACTCAGCGGTGTGACTCGGGGCCATCTGCGATCCGCGCCCAGACTGGACATTTAGCCGTTGCGAGAACGGGATAAAGTGCAATCATGGCAATTGGAACGTCGCAAAAGCACAAATACCCTCTGACGATGTGTCGACTCGAGTCGCACGGTGGCCTCAGGGCCGCGCGACTGCAAGGGCACGCTGCGGCACAACCACCAGACGGCAAAATGCACAATGCACACGTGGGCAGTTGGGTCCGGCGCACAGCAGGCCACCTCAACACATTGGGAAGGCAACTCACACGAATTCCCAGATTTGCAACTCCTCAGTCTCATTAACTAAGTGCTACTGGACACGGTCCACACCGAGGACGCGGCGCCAAGGAGCTGAGCTCAAACTAAGGTGTAAGTCGCGGACGGTGTACCCGGATATCCCAAAGCGGCAATACGTATTCCCAGAATGGCAATCAGTGTATGCGGGCCCAATAGCCTCCCGAGATGTCGCAGAGGAGACGAGTGTTTGCTTTGGCAGAGAAGACGGCAGCCAGTCTTCAGATTTCCCATATAATACTAATTCACCTTTCCCGCTGTCGGAGAATTTACCTCGGAACGCGGTAATTAAGCTATTGACACTTTGCCCTTGTTTCTTCCACGTTTCGACAACAGCACTAAGAAACGCAGCTATGGACAACAAGGCCGGTATAAGACGACATTTCCTCGAGGGAAAGACCATCATAGTGGCTGGCGGCGGTCTTTCTGGATCTGCTTTTGTTGTCGGTCTCCGAAGACTTTGGAACCCGGCCTGGAAATCGCCAACTATTCACATCTACGATCGCGATAGTGAGGAGGCGTCGGCCCAACGAGAAACTTACACCCTATCACTGGCAGGCTATGATGCCACTGGTGGGCTGTTGGCAATGAGGAAACTCGGCCTCCTGGACCAAACACTAAACAAAGCCGTCTCTGGTCTTGACGGCGCCGGTGCCTTCAAGATCTGGGGACCCGACTGGAAAGAACACATCAGCTTTCGACACAAGCCCTTCGAAGGGTTACCAGCTTCCAGCATTCGCATCCCCCGGAAAGACGTTCGACAAGTTCTCCACGATGGCTTCGGCCCTGCTGATGCTGTCGAATGGGGTACCAAGTGTATTTCAGCTCAACGCCTCGAAGACGGCCGAATCCGAGTAGAAGTCATGAGAGGAGCTCCAGGACAGGAAACTATTACCGAGGAGGAGTGCGACGTACTGATTGCTGCCGATGGCGCGAGCAGCAAACTCCGAGCATACCTACGACCAGACGACAAACTCGACTTTGCTGGGGCAGTTCTTCGAGGAGGCATCTCCCGGTTCGACGGCCCTCTCCCCAAACCCCTTGACCAGGACTGGGGCTTCATGCTTTCAGGGACGGGCGTTTCTTGCTTCTTCTCACCCGTCGACAAGAACAGTTTGGTGTGGACAGTAGGCCAACTCGAAGACACCCAAGTGCCGCCGCTCGACTTGGAAGACGCGGAGCAGGTAAAGGCTGTGATAAACCGGGGTCTGGAGCTGGGCTCCGAGTTACAGGAGCCCTTCCGGACTATTGTCGCACACACGGACCCGAAGACAACCCTGTCGATCAACGCCCGGGATAAGAAACCCTTTGCGCACGAAAAAGTAGACGAGTTGCCAGTCGTTTTCATCGGAGACTCCAACCACGCCGTCAGCCCATTTTCCGGGTATGGGGCGAATCTGGCGCTGGCCGATGCGTGTGATTTGGCGGAGCAGCTGTGCAAGGGTAACTCTCTCCGAGAGGCCATATCAGCATACGACAAACTCGCCATGCCTCGGGCCATGAGGATCCTCAAGGGATCACGGGCTCGCCTCACGGCCGGCCACAGCACGGGAATCCAGTACTGGGTGTTTTGGCTGATGCTGGTGGTGGGCAAGTTCATGGGGTGGGTGATGGGGAAGAAGATGACATGACACGGTTCCGAATTTGGTTCCCTTGGTTGATCCCGTCATTTTGGTCACTCGTTTGGTTCTCTCTTTGGTGGGATGGTTTCATGGCTTGTACTGGTGGCGTCTTGATGAGGGCGGTTCGAATCCATTTTGAGAGCGACATAATGAATATGCCCTGTTTCGTACATAATAGACCGAATTGGCGACGACTATGTTGTGTACTCAATGTGAATCATGCGATGCAACGTGATAGAACGCGTGCGAGCGCAGCCAGTAGGATGCTTGTGTCCTGCATCTTAGATCCAGGAGAGCATCGCGACAGTGCTGAGCTACAGTGCGTATTGGGGACTGTGCAGTGCCTACGCCGGCAGTTGGCGCGTGTCCCTATCAGCTACCAGCGCTATCAGCGCCCCCACCAGCAAAAGCAAGTACAAGTGCCGTTCCTTCCCCAGAATGGCTTTACGCGAAAGTGAGAGCGCGCGCACGCGCCGTCTCGCGACGCGGTCCACACGTTCTCCTGTCTACCTTAGATTCTTCCCCATTAAAGACCCATCTCGACCGACACGCTCCATCTTCATCTGCAACATTTTGTCACAGCTGATTGATATTTCTGTCCATCATCTGGTAGGGCATTCTTCTGTTTTGTGAATCACTACTGTTTATCATCCCCCTTCTCCATCATTCGTTGATATTCCTCGAGTCACAGCCATTGGCTAGTCACCATCATCATGGCCGGCGACAGAGCTGCGGCGCGCACGCCCGCGAAGGCTACCAAGCCAGCTGCTTCTACTTCCTCAGCCAAGCAGCGATCGATCGTTTCCTTCTTCCAGAAAGCCGCGCCCTCAACGCCTGCAGCTGCTTCATCCCCTCTGTCAAAGGTTACTCCCAGCAAGCCGTCCTCCTGTCTCAAGGAGACCACCAAGGCCAACTCTCTTCC
The DNA here is from genome assembly GCA_014621425.1 of Cylindrodendrum hubeiense. Classification (NCBI taxonomy): domain Eukaryota; kingdom Fungi; phylum Ascomycota; class Sordariomycetes; order Hypocreales; family Nectriaceae; genus Cylindrodendrum; species Cylindrodendrum hubeiense. The sequence goes on from JAANBB010000039.1 coordinate 95,321, forward strand.
CAAGCCGAAGATCCCTCTGAAGCCCTCGGTCAAGCTTGCCACCCCCGTTGCTAGCAGCGACGCCATCGAGCCTCCGAGCTCGCAGGAAAACATGGCCTCCGGTCTCAAGGTAGCCAAGCCCCTGTCTTCACCAACCGCGAGTCTAGCTAAGCCCAAGCAGGTCCCCACCGACAAGAGCGATGCTCTCCCTAGCAGTCCGACTCGCAAGGTTCGCAGATACTCTCCCCTAAGCCATCTCCCGGCACGCCTCTGACCTTCCACAGATCAAAAAAGTCGTCAGTTACGCCGAGTCCTCCGACGAAGACGAGCCATTCAAATACAACAAATCATCCACGACCCGCCGGCGAACTAGAGCACGCCAGGTTGTCAAGGACGAGGATGATTACGACGAGGAAACTGAAGAGGTGGCCGAAGAAGAAGGTTGGTTACCAATTCGCAATCCACGTCCGCACACACCTCAGCTAACAATTACAGATGACATGGAAGACTTTGTCGTGTCTGACGGATCCGACGATGAGCCCCGACCCGCGAAGCGCAAGCGACCTACAAAGCCTCAACTAGCTCGAAAGAAGTCGAATATCTCCTCGCCCATTCCGCGACCAAACAATGAAGAGTTTGACGGCGACGACATCATGGACGACATTATGGACGACATCCCCGAATCCTCCACCGCGGTTCAGTGGAACTACAATCCCACCTCGACCGAGAAGCACCCTGTTACGAAACCTGCCCAACGCGCTGCCAGGGATTCCAAGTTCAAGGAAAAGGCACACACCAAGGAGCCCGAGGACAGATATCCATGGCTTGCCAACCCTATGGACAAGGAGAAGCGACTGCCAAACGACCCCGAGTATGATGCCAGGACAATCTTCATTCCCCAATCCGCTTGGAACAAATTTTCCCCTTTCGAGAAGCAGTACTGGGGAATTAAACAGAACCTCTGGGATACCATCGTTTTCTTCAAGAAGGGCAAATTCTACGAGCTCTACGAGAACGATGCCACTATCGGTCATCAGGAGTTTGACTTCAAGATGACCGACCGTGTCAACATGCGCATGGTCGGAGTGCCCGAGAGCGTCCTCGACCACTGGGTCAACCAATTCATCGCCAAGCAGTACAAGGTAGCTCGTGTCGACCAAAAGGAAACCAACTTGGGCAAGGAGATGCGAGAGCGACAAGAGAAGAGTGGCAAGAAGGCGGATAAGGTCATTTGCCGTGAACTCGCCTGCGTCTTGACTGCCGGAACTCTCGTCGACGGCGGTATGCTTCAGGACGACATGGCTTCCTACTGTGTTGCCATCAAAGAGTCCGTTGTTGATGATTTGCCCGCGTTCGGCATTGCCTTTGCAGACACTGCCACTGGCCGATTCTACTTGTCTAGTTTTGTGGACGACGTCGATCTGACCAAGTTCGAGACATTGATCGCGCAGACCACCCCGAGGGAACTTCTGATCGAAAAGTCCCACCTGTCAACCAAGGCACTCCGAATCCTCAAGAACAATACTAGCCCCACCACCATCTGGACTCATCTCAAGCCCGGAACCGAGTTTTGGGAGGCCGACACATTCCGCCGGGAACTGGAATGCGGCAAGTATTTTGTCACGGAGGACGGAAAAGACGATGTGTGGCCCGAGGCTCTGCAGCAACACAAGGACGATGATATCATCATGTCGGCGACTGGAGCGTTGGTTCAATACCTGCGTTTCCTCAAGCTAGAACGCCCTCTCTTGTCCCAGGGTAACTTTGAGGCGTACAGCCCTATTCAACACAACGGCACGTTGGTGTTGGATGGACAGACTCTCATCAACCTCGAGGTCTTCTCCAACTCAGTCAACGGTGGCACCGAAGGGACGTTGTTCAGTCTACTTAACAAGTGTGTCACGCCCTTCGGCAAGCGACTGTTCCGCCAGTGGGTGGCGCATCCACTCTGCAACATTGACAGAATCAACGAACGTTTGGATGCAGTTGACATGTTGAATGCCGATCAGACTATCCGCGAGCAGTTTGCCTCGCAGCTCGTCAAGATGCCCGACCTGGAACGTCTTATTTCCCGAATCCACGCAGGTGCCTGCAAGGCTGAGGACTTTGTCCGAGTCCTGGAAGGCTTTGAGCAGATTGAATCCACCATGGAGCTTCTCGCAACCTTCAAGGGCGGCAATGGCCTTGTCGATCGCCTCATCTCCTCGATGCCCAGCCTTGAAGACCCGCTCAGCTACTGGCGGACTGCTTTCGATCGCCGCAAGGCTCGAGAGCAGAAGATCTTGATCCCGGAGCGTGGCATCGACGAAGATTTCGACGAGAGCCTCGACATAATTGAGGGTATCAAGGACCAGCTTGCTGAGCTTTTGAGCGAAAAGAAGAAGGAATTGAAGGCCAAGACGCTCAAGTATACCGACATCGGCAAGGAGATTTACCAGGTGGAGACTCCCAAAAATGTCAAGGTCCCTTCTAGCTGGCGCCAAATGTCTGCGACAAAGGATCTTAAGCGATGGTACTTCCCGGAGCTGACCAAGCTCGTCCGGGAATTGCAAGAAGCGGAAGAAACTCACTCACAGCTTGTGCGAGACGTGGCCTCAAGGTTCTTTAAGAAGTTCGACGTTGACCATGACACCTGGCTGCAGGCTATTAAGATTGTCTCTCAGCTTGACTGTCTTGTCAGTCTTGCCAAGGCTTCTGCATCGCTTGGTCACCCAAGCTGCCGGCCTCAGTTCGTCGATCAGGAGCGGAGCATAATTGACTTTGAGGAGCTGCGACACCCCTGTATGATGAATAACGTGGACGACTTCATTCCTAACGACATCAAGCTTGGTGGTGAGCAAGCTAATATCAGCCTGCTCACTGGTGCCAATGCGGCCGGAAAGTCGACCGTCCTTCGCATGGTAAGTTGAAACCTCTTGAATACCGTCCATAACCGTATACTAATGTGAATCCAGTCGTGCACTGCTGTCATCATGGCGCAAGTTGGTTGCTACGTCCCATCTATTTCAGCGCGCCTGACACCCGTTGATCGCATCATGTCTCGTCTGGGAGCCAATGACAACATCTTTGCTGCTCAGTCCACGTTCTTCGTCGAACTGTCAGAGACGAAGAAGATCCTCTCAGAAGCCACCCCGCGGTCGCTGGTTATTCTGGACGAGCTTGGCCGAGGAACTAGCTCGTACGACGGTGTCGCTGTGGCCCAGGCCGTGCTTCACGAAGTGGCTACTCACATTGGTTGCGTGGGTTTCTTTGCTACACATTACCACTCCCTGGCAACCGAGTTTGAGAATCACCCGGAGATCCAAGCACGAAGGATGAAGATCCATGTCGACGAAGAGGAACGCCGGATCACGTTCCTGTACAAGCTTGAGGAAGGTGTCGCAGAAGGCAGTTTCGGTATGCACTGCGCAGCTATGTGTGGCATCTCGAACCGGGTTATCGAGAGGGCCGAGGTGGCGGCCAAGGAGTGGGAGCACACAAGCAGACTCAAGGATAGCTTGGACAAGGCCAAGACGGGATGCTATATCCCACTGGGCATCCTTAGTGACATTGGCTCACTGCTAGGAGACAAGGGTGAGGTGAAGGCGAAGGGCTTGGATGTCCTTCTGAAAGCCATCGAGGCTCTATAATAAAGGATGGGTTCATTGGGCGAAATCGAGAAAGAAGGGGTCACTAAGATCTCCACGGCGCGATGGATGTTTGTACAATATTGGCAGGGCAGGGGTTTGAGTTTCTGAAGAAACGCCCTGGAGGATATATAAACGCATGCAATGGGCTGCGTGTGACTACAAGACGGGGAGTTGGACCAAATGGAATCGGGTTAATATAGGGAGTTTTTGGGATCTTCAATGCAAAATGATTGATTCAACTCGTGCCTGACGTGTAATGTTCGTCATCCCAAATCCAGCAAAAACAAACCAAGTATGTAAAGCAGAATGCGGGTGAGCTTCCAACACCAAAAATCAAGGAAAGCAAACTCTCAAAAGATCCCTCACAACCATCAGACTCAATGACTAAGACTTTCTAGAGCTTGCCGCACTGCTCTCCCTCGCCGCCCGCTGTCTACTCGAAGTCCGACTCGGTGTAGCGCTTGACGTAGCACTTGGCTTGACTTTGAGGCGCTTGGCCGGGGTCTTCTGCGTTGCTTCAGGTAAAACTGTCAGTGTTGGGCTCATACATGTGCGGTGTTAGAGATAGGGACTCACACTTGGGGGTTGGATTCGGTTTCGCCTTCTTCGTCGCTGGGCCGGCCTCGGCATCCTCGCTTCCTGTGAGGGTCTGCTCTTGCTGACCAGGCGTGGATGGAGTCGGCGTAGCTTCTGGGCGCTTTCGCCTGCCCTTGGCCGTCTCGCTGATACTATCGGGGTTGGGACTCGGTTCCAGCCTCTCTTTGCCCTTGCTCTTGCTGTTGCTGCTCTCGCCAGGGTTGGGACTCGATTCCTGGAACTCTTTGATGTCGTCGACATCCGGCTGCAGCCCGTCGTCGGAATCCTCGTCACTACGATACTTGTACAGCGGATCATAAGGCATCTTAGGCCCCTTTACATCACGCCTCCCCTTCCGGCCCGCGCCTTCAGCCCCCTGATACCCAGGGGACTTCCATTCCCCGGGGAAGGGTGGCTTGCCCTCAAACGGCGGCCAGGGAATGTCCCACCAATCCTTGTTGTCCGGGTTGTTTGGGTCGGACCGCCAGAGGGTGAGGTTGTTGTCGCCCTTGGTGGGGTAGATCGTGTTGGCGTATGTCGGGTACCTCTTTAGGAACTTCTTCTTCAACGGGCCGAGCTGGCGGGAGTTGGGCATGGTGATCCAGCCGCTGCGGTTCGGGAGGGCGTCGGGCTCGCCGGGCCCGTTGCGGATTTTACAGCAGCGGTCTTTTGCGTGGTGATGCTGCGAAGACGAGGTTAGCACTCGGGGGGTTAACTAGGCGGACATGGTGTTACTCACTTTCATCTCCTCGGTGCGGCCCATGCCAGGCTTTCCAGGAACCGGCTCGCGATGTCTAGGCGCTTTGCGAAGGCACTTGGAACAGTACATGTTCTCGTCTGGCTCGAAGTTGGGGTCTTCCGGGCCCAGAAGCTCGTTCCAGTCCGGAGATTCGGCTCGTCTGCGGCGTGTAGACCCCTCGCCTTGCTGGTCGTCGTCAGAGGGCCCATAGTCAGATGCGTCGGCTTCGATAGAGGCCTGGACCGTGCGGAGTCTTGAGCCGACCTTCTTCGCCGGAGTCCTTCCTCTCGAAGCAGGGGAGGATCCGGTGGTGGCTTCAGACCCAGTCGTGATGTCCTGCGACTCCTGTCTGTCAGCGACTTTGCGGGATGCCCGGGCTCTCTTAGCGGGTCTCTTCTCTGGGCTTGTTTCACTGGAGGGTCTAGTCTCCAGCCCACTCGTGGCAGAGTCGGGGACTTCAGATTCTGCCAATGCAGATGCCGCGTGAGCTCTCTTGGGCCTCTGCTTCAGGGGAGTATTTGCCTTGGACTTGACAACCCGAATCACCTTCTTAGGCGTAGAGCGTGCTGATTCAATCTCTGTCTGTTCTTCGGGATCGTCTTGCGCCCTATCAAGTGACCCTTGAACCCCAGACGCTCGTGATGGACGAGGAGGATGCGTGTCTTCCGGATGGCAGGTCCGAATATGCTTGATGATCTGCGCGTTTGTCATGAACTGTATAATGGCGCCACAATCTTCGAAAAACGGGCATTTGCGGACGATTTCAACCGCCTGGTTCTCGCGGGTAGACGCTTCCTGAAGTGCGGTAGCGGTTTCCAACGGCTGCGTTTTCCGAGACGGACTCAGAATGTCCCAGAGGCCATTGACGTGGCACTCAAAATGCTTGATGATTTCCTCACGCAACCGGGGCTTTCTGGCAACAACAACTCCGTTTTCGTCCTTCTCTTCGACGCCGAAGGGAAGTTGGCAAAAGGGGCAAACTGGCTCCGCCGTTTTGTGGTGTTTGAGAAAATGCTCGAAGACGCCTTGCGCGCTGAGCTTCTCGAGGTCCGGCTGCGGACATCCTAGGACATGGCAGAATTCGCAAGGGTCGTCGTACGCAACAGGTCCTGGCTGGTCGTACCATTTGTCAAGGGGAAAGCTCAGCTGGCGAGGAGGATCTTTGGGTCGGCCGGCCTGGCGAGTCGTCCCTCGCTGACCTCCCACTGGAGGGTTTGCTTGCGGTGCGGTCCTAGCAGGACGTTGAACTGGAAACCCAGAGAAACTCCCCAGAATTCCCTCTTGTCGCATTCTCTGTGCCATAGGATCCTGGGTGGGAGGCACGGCTGTGGTTGCGGCTGCATCAGGTTCCAATATCCTAGCAAGCTGGCCCCGGTGTTCATTTCGAAGATGATCTCTCTTCTGTTTCATGTCCCAGAACTCCCAGAGCGGCTCGCGACACCACAGACACTCGTTCACTCGGTGCTCTCTCACGAGGTGGTGTTGCATGTCGACTTCCCTATCCAGTCGATAGGAGAAGTTGCAGTTCTTGTATGGACACTTCGCCGTGCGGTTCAGAATCATGTTGCGCAGCTCCCAGAAGTCACTCTGCAGCCTCTGCTGCTCAGTGACTGTCAGTACCGCCTTGCTGACCATGGGGACGGAGCTCGTGGTGCGTAGAATGGCCTCGACTGGGGGCGCATTGATGGGGATCTCGGGCACGAGCGGGGGTGCATCACCAGAGGACCACAGCCCGATGTCACCAAACTCTTCATATGCCTCGGCGTGGTCAAAGATGCTGGGCTGAGCAGACCATGAAGCGAAGCGTTCGTCCGAGTCCACGGGATGGGGGCTGGTGGGCCGCTCAGGAACAAATATGTGCTCAGAGTCTCTGGATTCTTGCGGCTCGGCAATTTGAGAGGCGTCACCACGATTGCCAAGTCTGTATCCATGTCCAGGACCACCTGGCTGAGGAATTACATCTGCAAGCCGTCTGGGCTCCTCAAGCTCGGCATGGTAGAAGCGAGACTCTAGTTCGACCTGTTCCACGGGTTCCCAATATCCCTTTCCTATAAAATTTTCAGTTAGCATCCTTCCTCTAGCCTTGTGGAATTGGAATATGTCTTGTCAGCGCTGTCTCACCTGGAGATATTCTAGGCCCCCAGATGTTGCTCTTGGGGATCGATGATTTCCAGTCAACGTCGAGTTTACTCTTGATTGTTACCTCTATCCGATCGGTTATGATACGTGCGCGAATCCGATGCCAGTCATCGTCACTGGTCGTGGGAGTGATGACGAAGGATGGGGACTCGACCCGTTCATATCTCTTAGTCTGGGGACCAAGTGTTATGAGAATGATAGAGTCCATCTTTGGATTGTATCCGCCCGTATATTCTGCGACTTGGCACAGCTCGTGAATTGAGTTGATGAAGTCGTTGAAGAACGACCCCAAGGGCGGCATCTCCACATACTGGTCTTCTTTAGGCTCTTCAATCCAGCCAGGGAGGAAGCGCGCCTCTCCGGGCTCCCAAATGGGATGGACCAAGACGAATGGCTCTGCCTTGTCGTCGACAAGTTTCTGGAGAAACCGGGGGATCTCAGCAAGAAGAGTCTCCTTAGAAGCATCTCCACGGATAACTAAGCCTTGCTCATTTCGATCAATGACTTCTCCCAGGGCAGCATTTCCAGGGATGAGCCGAACATTGTTAACCTCGCGCCGTTTAGTGTTAATCCTTATGTTTTTGGTCAGCCACTGGATCAACGACAACGCCTCAGGGAATGGCCCTTCTACGAGGTATATGGGGATAACCGCCAACTCATTGCCATAATCGACTTCTTTCTTGACAATGGGGAAAATGTAGTTGTAGAAGTTGGGCAGAACGAGGGCGATCTCGTTGTCACCGATGGCAGTGGCTTTCAGCATCCAGCGGCCCAGAGGGTTGTTCAAAGGATGAAGCTCGTCCCAAAGTGACATCTTGAGGGCCATTCCGCCATACACTGAAGTTTCATGCGGCCCGTAAAACTCTAGTACATAGGTGCTAATTACGCGGGGTCTGGTTTGATCATACAGCTTGTAGAAACTGCGGTGAAAGGAACCCTCCGGTCGCCCGACCAAGACTTCGACGGCGGCCTGGAAATGCTCATTGAACTGGTTTGCGTTGTACTTGTCGATGGTGAATGTCCTTTCTCTTGTCTTGGGGAAGGCCAGGTATGCATAGCGTACAATAAGTTGCCGTGGTTCTTCTGGGACACTGAAGACGGGAAACCCAATCTTGGCGAGGTCTGTCTTGAACAACATCGGCTGAGGCTCCCAGGCAACGTCCCGTCGCTCGTCGGCGACGTCCTTGATGAAGAAGGCGCAGCAGTCTCTTGTATGCGAGTCCGCCGCGCAGTGCTTCTGGATAAATGCCACCAACGAGCTATCCTTGGTGAGAGGCAGCGGTTCTTTGCCGTGGTTGAGAACCTGGTGAGTCTTCTTGTCGAACTGGGTGAAGATGAAATGGCGGGGCCGGGCGTCGTGGAACCGAAGAAACAACAGCTGCCGGATGGCGGCCGAGAACGTTCGCCACTTGTTAGGAACAAAGGGAATGCATCCTTGGAGGCCGTAGAGATAGACCCAGTCATCGGTAGGCTCCATCGCTTCCTCGCCCTCGGGCATGTAGTCGACAGTGTCAACCGGAGGATTACGCTCCGGGCTGAGCTCGCCTCCTCTTAGAGTTGCGACCGGCTCAGGGTCCGGAATGGAGATGGGCTGGATGGGATCTTCTCTCACTGCAACGTGTTAGCGAAGCTCCATTCACAGTGGGGGACATGTTGTTGGCGGGCTTACCTCGCAGGGAATCATCTCCCCAGTTGCGATGCTTGTGCGCCGTAAGGAAATGGAGCGGCGGCGCAACCTCAAAGTGCGGGCCTTCGGGCTCCCGCTTTTCAAGACTGGCGGCGAGCTCTTCAAGAGGGCAGTCCATAGCTTCAATAGAGAGCCCAAAGTACAGCATGGTCAGCTTGGTGCTGAGGTTTGGCTCGACATCCTTGAATGGGCCCTGGAATAGCTTGTGATACTGTTTTGCCTCTTCCTCCTGAAAGTTCTTCATGTAGGGAAGATTGGATGGGAAAAGCCGCTGTGCTTCGTAGTAGGTGAAATTCTCCTTTAGGATCTGCTGGATGGTCTTTTCCTTGGAGTTTAGCAGCTGGACGAACATGTCGTGGGCCGCTCGCCATTTCTTATCGGTGGGGTTAACCTCATAGTCGATTCGTTCTTCAGCAACGAATTTCGGCACGTATTCGGAGATTATGGGGTCATTCGGCGAGAGAAACGCCCCCATTGCGTCTTCCCCGTCCATGCCTGGCGAAGGGAGGCCAGATGCGATGTTCTGAAAAGCGATGTTCGGGTGAGGTTTTGAAGGTCACAAAAAACACAGGCCAGTCAACAAATAGGCAGAGATCAACTCAGTGACAGAAATTGGGTCAGTGACAGAAATTGGGTCAGTGACAGAAGTCAGTTCGGTGACAGAGGCCGACAGCCAGGATGAAGAAAAGAAATATGTTACGGGGGACAAAGAAATACGAAAAGAAGAGTCAAAACGATGAAGAACCAAGCCGGGTTAAATCACAAGGGCAGAGGTGCGTGTGGAAAGCGAAAGAAGATGGACCTGCAAGGGGTGTTGGTCCAAGTGTAATGCCATTGTTCTTAGACGGTGGGCTTTCACGCATTGCGGCATCACAGGGCGGTTTGCGCCTGAATTTTCAGACAAAGAAGGTGTTTCCCAGGGGTGGTAGGAGGTGGTCTTTGCTGTGGGCGCAGAAGCTCAAGCTCCGGAGGCGCCGAAAACCTGACAAGTACCTGAGAATCACGCCAAGTTTGCGATGTTGACTTCGTTGGGATGCAAGCAACCGCCACGATGGCTTATCATTTTGTGGGTTCTGCCACAGACTTTGGGAGACTGCTCACACGTATCCAATGCACCAAGCAATCATGTTGATTGTGTCCCTTTTATGCCAGGTGGACGGTGCGCCTGTGCTACATGTAACAAAGACAGTGTGTTTGCGTGGCCAGCCCTCCAAGGGATGGGCGACCGCCACTCATAATGGTCGTACCGAATCGGGAACACAATAGCACCTTTTCTGACTTAAACTTTGCAGTTTCTAGCACACCAACAAACACGGATACCGACGTGATGAAATGGTTGAAAGAAGACGGTGAAGCATCGACAGTGTTGGGCCCGCGGATTCAGCCCCTACTGTGCGACCCCCACAGTCCACACTGCATTGTGTTGGCCATTATTTTGGGGCTGGTGATTTATTTTACTTCAGAGAGTGATAAGTGGTGCTCTTTGCTCTCAAATAAGGATGGGTTCCTTGCTGGGCACTAAGTTAAGAACGAATAGATATGTCATCACTAGCAAAGCGGCGGAAAAAGGATCGTAACACAACACCCAAAAAGATGCCCTCCCACGGAAAAGTCCCTAATCACGTGTCGTCAACAAGTCTCCCTGGGTTGGATGTGTGTGTGCTACAGCTGGAGCTATCGACTGAGCTGACTTGATGTAAGGCTCAATAGCATAGAAAGCATCTAATCAGATGCTTGGCTGAAGAATTGGTGGTCTTCGCGTTGGTAAGGCGTTGAAACCCGACTGTAATGTGATGAAAATCCCGGTCTCAAAGGCTCGGCGCGACTAGTAGCAAAAGAACATTCGAGGGAAAATGCAGATTTAAATGCAAATAATACATAATTAAGAGAGGCTCTATAATTCGAAGGGCTAGGGAAGTTCTTGTTCTTCACAGAACTGTCTCTCATGAAGATGCATGTGTCATTCATTGATGCCTCCCCACCCCCCTGGTTAGAGACCTTCCCTTTTGTCAGCCCGCCGAGCCGACCCCGTTCCTCCGGACTTCCTGCCAAAGCGGCAACTTCCCCCGCTTCACTAGTCTGCAGGTTTCGAACGCTCGCGTCGTTATTTTCGGACATGATGTACATGTGACGGACTCGCCGGGTGTGGCGTTGCAGAGCAGGATAGGAAAACGAGGAGTGAAATATACTTGTCGAATCAAGAGAAGGGCGAAATAGTCTGAGCCAACGCGGCCTGTCAGGTGTCACCTGGACTGATAGGTGCAGAATGAAGTGGTAATTTCGTCTGCAAAGCTTGGCGACCATGCCTGCAAGGATGTGCAGTATGGGGTTTGATCTTATGAGATTGGTCTAATGTTGGAGTCGGCATTTGTCATTATCGACTCGGGGTATCGCCTTCCTTGACAGACCATCACACAAAACCGGCCTTGTTCGATGCGTTAGACCGCTGTCCCACCCCCGTTGACGTTATCAACCCCAATAAAGACCGGCATCATGTCTGTCCTCCAACGCGAGTCTGAGTTGCAAACATTTCTAAATGGGGATTGGAGCATTTGAACATGACACAGGAAACTTTGCGCAGACATCACCCCATGTGTACAGGATGTTAATCAGACTTAGCTCACGTTGTAGCATTCCAAAAGCACAGTTCCTGAAGACGTCTGAACAAAGGTACTACATGGTAATCACCTAATCCGCCAACAATGCATTAAGTAGAGGACTAAGTGGAATTGCGAAAACAGCCACTTCCACCCCCAAAATAGCAGCAATATCTGTTTGGGGGCAACCCTTCCCCTTCATGATGAATATGGTAGACAGCATGCAGACCAATGCTAGCAGACTGCAGAATAGGAAAGCTATCATCTTCCACCCTACGGGTTTAAGGTTAAATAAGCAATGATGTGAGAAAAACCATAACCTACGATGAGCAAGGTGTGAATTTCGTGGATGGAGCATGATTTGCTATCCATTGGTCAGATGTCACGAAAACGATGGCGCGGAGACCCTGGGTGCATTACGAACAGAGTCAGGGTCTGGACCTGCTTTGCTTTCCCTTCTCTGAGGAAGGTGGGCTGGCTGGCCCGGGAGTAACTCGAAGTTAGTCATAGTTATTGGGCAGTGATAAGCAGACTGTCACTGAAGGATGCTTGCAAGTAACTTAGAAAATTTGCGAAGTGCGAGGATGCGAAGTGCGGTTGTGCTAAGTGCGGTTGTGCTAAGTGCGGTTGTGCTAAGTGCGGGATTTATAAAGCACATCAAATGTGCGGGGTAGTCACGTGATCTCGACATGCATAATGACTTTCGGCTTGGCGGCCATGATTCCCTTTCTCCCTTCACTAGTTCTCATGGTGTTCTCAATATTTCCCATTATTTCCGTCTCCTCGGCGTGATAAGAGCGTGGTGAGTCGGGTTGGATGCAAAAATAATTCTTCGTCTATCAGAGCAAGCATAGCGTGCATATGGAGGAGGATTCGGAGCAACACTCGCTACGGCCTGTCCTGAGACGATCGGATGGAAACGGCAAGTGTGTCAATTGTGAAGCAGACAAGCAAAAAGGATGCCTTCCCGAATCCTATTTATATTTAAAACTAACATTGGTCAATTTAAAGTGCCGTTTCACTGAATCGACGACATGCTGTGACTGGTGCGGAAAGAACAACTATCGTTGTTCATTCGATCGAAATGATCACGATTCGAGGCGAAGAAAGCTCAGTAGATACAAGTGTGAGAGTTGCAGGATATCAAAACAGAAAGTATACATTGTCCACCAGTCCTATTAACAAAAATTTGCTCTAACCTTTTTAGTGCCTTCCAGAGAACAGAACCTGGCCGCAGAAATGCGAATCATGCGTCCTCAAAGGTCTTCCATGCTCTCAGCCTCAACTGCCAATGCGACGTCGAACAGCACAGCTAGTTAGCAGTGTGGAAAGAGTTGAGGAGCCTTCCACTGCAGGTAACTCAGGTGAGGTTGAAAACAATCGCAATATAGTAACAGGACCGAATGAAAAGAGGTTAAAATGAAACAGCTCCATATTTGAAACATCACTGATTCTATACAGGTTCTTCAACGCTCGTAGGGAATCGCCAGACATGAATACCGATCAGCCGGGGCCCTCTCTCACCAGTCAGGAGAGCCTACAAGTATTTCACGACGTTTCTAGAGCAAGCACAATAGCCTCCCAAAGTATTCCAACCTCGCAACTTGTTGAATCTCCCTTTTTTCTCGTACCATACCCAAGGAACCCAGACTTTGTTGGGCGCTCCCAGATTCTCCAGCAACTGAAGGATCAGCTTTACCACAAGCAGCCTCAGACAGGCAGTGGGTCGCAGCTAAGAGCATCTCTCTACGGTCTCGGCGGCGTTGGGTACTTCAGCCTGTCCGTACAGTTTGCACGTCATGCTAACTCGGTAGCAGAAAATCACAGGTTGCACGGGCATACGCGCACTGGCTGCACGAGAAGCAGCCGGATGTGTCTGTCTTCTGGGTCTACGCGAGCAACGCCGAGCGGTTCCGCCAGGCATTTATGTCAATAGCACAACATTACCATTTTCCCGGCTACGATGATCCCACGCTTAATGTTCTGCTGCTAGTGAAAAGATGGTTGGAGCATAAGGATCGAGGCCAGTGGCTGATGGTCATCGACAATGCCGACGACACGCAGCTTTTCTTTCCATCGCTGCAAGAGCCCGAGGTTGTCACCAGCACTAGCCAAGAGGAGCACCTGGGATTATACATCCCCGAGTGCGTTCATGGATCAGTTCTCGTCACAACTAGGAACAAGCAGGTTGGTCTGAAGTTTGCTAAGGGAAATCCGCCTATAGAGGTCGGCGCCATGTATGGCGAGGAGTCGGAGCAGCTCCTTCGTGCCCATCTTCGAGATCGCAACGTCGCGTCCAGCGAACTCGCTGAACTCTCGGCTCGACTGGAGTATCTCCCACTTGCACTCGTCCAGGCCGCTGCATTCATCGAAATGAACACGATGGCGTTCAGCGAGTACCTTGGATTCCTGAACAGGAGCGACCAGTCCCTCGCAGATATGCTCAGCGAGGAATTCGAGACGGTCGGGAGAGACTCGGAGACTCCCTGTTCAGTGACAAAAACATGGATGCTTTCATTTGAGCATATCCAGAAGCGGAATTCTCTCGCCATCGACCTACTCTCACTTATGAGCTTCTTCAACCGACATGATATTTCATCGGAGTTCCTAGCCTCCTACAGCGAACAGCAGGGTCAAAAAGAACGGGGAGAGATGCAACTCCAAAAAGCTCTCGGTTTACTCAAGGCATTTTCTTTCGTGACACCGAGGAAGGACCAGAGTCTCGATGTCCACCGGCTGGTGCAGTTAGTGTCGCAAAAGTGGCTAGCAAAGAAGGGGAGGGTAAGGCACTTCGCCGGCCAGGCACTTTTGACAGTGTCACATGCTTATCCATTTGGCAACTATGAGAACTGGGTTACATGCAGGAAATACCTTCCACATGTGTATGCGGTACTACAGTTCGAGGGGACAGGGTCGAGAGACGAAAGGCTGGGGAAAGCGACTCTTCTTGACTCTGCAGCTGCATACCTCCATTATCAGGGCCAATGGGTAGAGGCGGAGAAATTCCAGTTACAGGCTGTGGAGCTGAGAAGAGAAGAATTTGGGTTGGATCATCCATCAACACTGACCAGCATGGCCAACCTGGCGTCGACCTATAGGAACCAGGGTCGATGGGATGAGGCTGAGAAGCTGGAGGTACAGGTTATGGAGACGAACAGGATGAAACTTGGAGTGAATCATCCTGACACGCTATCGAGTATGGCCAACCTTGCGTCAACATTTCGGGACCAAGGCCGATGGGAGGAGGCTGAGAAGTTAGAGGTACAGGTGGCGGAAACTCATAGGATAATACTTGGAGTAGACCATCCTGATACACTATCAAGTATGGCTAACCTAGCTTCAACACTTTGGAATCAGGGCCGGTGGGACGAAGCTGAGAAATTGGAGATTCAGGTCATGGAGACTCGCAAGATAATACTTGGAGTAGACCATCCTGATACCCTAATCAGTATAGCCAATCTTGCATCAACATATAGAAGTCAGGGCCGGTGGGAGGAGGCTGAGAAGTTAGAAGTACAGGTTATGGAGATGAGCAAGACAAAACTTGGAGTCGATCATCCCTCAACACTAACTAGTATAGCCAACCTAGCCTCGACATTTTGGAATCAGGGCCGATGGGAGGAGGCTGAGAAGCTAGAGGTACAGGTGATGGAGACTCGCAAGATAAAGCTTGGAGTAGACCATCCTGATACACTATCAAGTATGGCTAACCTAGCTTCAACACTTTGGAATCAGGGCCGGTGGGACGAAGCTGAGAAATTGGAGATTCAGGTCATGGAGACTTGCAAGATAAAATTAGGACCTGATCATCCTGATACCCTAACCAGTATAGCCAATCTTGCATCCACATTTTGGAATCAAGGCCAGTGGGATAAAGCTGAGAAACTGGAGATACAGGTCATGGAGACTCGCAAGATAATACTTGGATCTGATCATCCTGATACCTTAATCAGTATGGCTAATCTTGCATCAACATACAGGAACCAGGGCCGGTGGGAGGAGGCCGAGGAGCTAGAGGTGCTGGTCATGGAGACTCGGAAGACGAAACTAGGACCTAACCATCCGGATACGCTGACAAGTATGTACAATCTCGCTTTTACTTGGAAAAGCCAGGGGCGACATCAAGATGCTTTAGTCTTGATGGAGACATGTGCACATGCTCGGCAGCAGGTTCTTGGACCAACCCATCCATATACTCTATCATCTTTTTCCACTGTAGCAGAGTGGAGGCCTTAGAATGTAATTTATTAGGTTAAATAATAGAAATATGTCCCTTCTTCACACCACATGCCGCGTATCTGGGGACAGCTCGGTATCGTTTTAAGCTTCTGAACCACGAATTTTGTCAGTGAAGATCGTGGCTATCGTTCTTCCCCCCCTCAGCCGTAGTGCTTGCTCAGCCAGACCCCAATGTATTCTTCCAGATCTGACCCCCTGATTAACAAGGATGACCTTGGTCTTTGTTAAAGGTAAAGCAATTTTTAAGCCAGCATACGTAGCCGCTTTCATGGTCTCCCTGTTCTCTTTAGGCTTCCATCAGCGGTTCTCTTAAAACCAAAGATTCCAAAGCATTCTGGTCTGCCAGACCCTTCCGAATGCCTTTTCTGTTTGCTTGTGGGCTGCAGTACGCATGCTTCCAGGTTGTTGTGTATGCATAGCTTTTGAATGCACTCGCACCCACGGGACATTGGAGTGAAAAAAGATAGGCTTAGTATCTAGAAAAGTATCCAATTGAAGAGTCCTATACTGGCAGCGTCACCTCAAAGGCAAAAGCCGTTGCTGGGTCATCATGCTTCCTGGTGATTCTCAACCTGCCCTCCTCTACCGGCTGCAGTGTCTCACCTAAATCTTCTGGCGCATCAACTTGTATGAACCGATCACCATTGACCACGCGGAACGCAAGCGTTTTGATGGTTGCCTGACCAGCATTGGGGAGTCCAATAACGTCGATTTCCCAATCGCCCGGTCGCGAACGCGTGCCAGCTAGGATGCGGATGACATTGCCCTCCACTGTCGCATAGACATCCAATGACCCCTCCAAATTCGGTGTGGTCTTGAGACGCTGTCCTCCCATAACGGAGGCATAATACTTATATACTTGATATTCGGCTGCTGGCCAGTACCCTCCACCTTCAGTCTCATATTTCTCAGTCCCAGCAGCGGGCTTGCTCAAAAGACCTTGAAGATGTTAGCGTTGGGGAAAGCATTAAGAAATGAAGACGGTAAAGCCACATGGAGAAACGAACCGGCTAGAAAATCGTGAAGGGCACCAGCGATGGCCCAATTGCCCCTTAAGCCATGAACATTCTCACGTTCAAGGCCGGCGATCCACCAAGCTCCGGCGGATGGGAGCTGGTCACCATAGACGGCATACTCGTTTATGTTGATGTCGAGTGCAAGTTCCGGCCCCACGTGAAATTCCGATAAGAGATCTCGGAATCCAGCGACGGCCTTTGCCATGTCCATTGAGGCTTCTCCGTTCTCCATATGCCACGACCATTGGTCGGGCAAGGTTCCTGGATCTTGCAACATGGTGTGAGATAAGAAGCTCGTCCACCAGTCGTGAGTAACAGATGGAACAGCCGACATGCTTGGGCCAGTTATCCGCACAGATGGCGGCAGCTTTTCCCTACCGGCACGTTAGATAATAGCTGTTCGAAGCCACAACTTGGACTCACCTTATCTTGCGATATGTACGAGACCACAGCGCCAGCCACTGTTCCTTTGATCGGTTCCAAAAGAACTCAAGATCTGGTTCGTTCCAGATATCAATGATCAGCCCTGCCATCATCCCAGATGCCTGGACATCTGCCAGGGTTTCATCCATGAAGGTATCCCATTTCTTCCAATCACCGTTGTCTCCAGGATACTCGAAGTCCTCGCCCTGTCCACCGTCGGCGCCCCATGCTGCGGGTAGTAGATAGATGAACTCTCCCCCATGTTTTCGTGTTGTACGGTAGTTGCTTAGAGCAGATGCAAAGCGTGCCTACAAACTGGTTAACGAGGCCTCGACACTAAGACCCATCGGACACCTCTTACTTTGTAATCTTCGGCACTTCGAGCAAACCCCACGGTATTTGGGAGCTGCGATCCGCCTCCACGGCCGTAATTAAATCCAATGTCCTCATAAAAATGATCAGGAATTTGGTCCGGCTGATCCGGTATCCCGTACAGGATGCCAGAGGCAAGGTGCCTGGGAGGCCCGGTTTCCACGCTCAGGTCTACTGTAGCCACTCCATTGGCAACCGGTTTTGCTTCTTCTACTGCAGTTGGCAGGTCTCGAAGCAATGACATGTATTCCTCTGTTGGTGTTGAAATCATAGTCAGCAGGTATGCCTCATTCACACAAGAACAACGCCATCTCACCTGGCATATTATTGATCCTGGTCTGTCCACACGTGCATATATGGAAGATTGTTTCGATGTGTTACCAGGGCAGTACTCAAGCAACTGGGTAACCGCTTCACGCATCAATATATCATACCATAATCATACATACGAGTCATTGACCTGGCGCTGCTATGAAATTCCGGTGGATGGCCCCGGTGGGAGCGAGGCTCCGCAACATTAGCGTGCGACGAAGATGAATAACGACGCCTCGGTGGATCGTCCGGTGGACAGTCCGGTGGGCGGCTCCGTATCATTGGTTTGAGATCCACAGTCGTCGTCAGGATGGTTCCACGCCCAAATTAGTCATTCGGTTTGTTCTAGACAACTCGTGGCCAATCAAGGTCTGTTCCGCTAGTTTTCCTCCTAGACCGCGGGGTTTCCCCACGGGGTCTCAGCTGAATTGAAGGTATTGGTGTTTGATACCAGATACATAAAAGCCGCCATGACGGCGACCGAACGCAATTGGTTTTACAGACAATTTCTACTGTCTTCTTCCAGCTCTTTCAATCCAACCATTACCGAGTCGGGCGTCGTCGTCTACAGCTCTTTCCATCAACATGGCAAACTCACCAGTCACTGGTGAGAAACCTCATGTCGAACCCATTGAGTCGGCCGAAGTTGATTCTTGTGACCAAGAGAAATGGAGTCATGTACGAGGGCAACAGGGTGCAGAAATTGACCACAATATGACCTTGTGGCACGCTATCAAGACCTACCCCGGAGCCATCACTTGGTCATTTCTCCTCTCCTCCTCCATCATTATGGAAGGGTACGACATTGTCCTCATTGGCAACCTTATGGCCCAGCCAGCATTTCAAACAGCATATGGTGACTATGATGGCGAGGATCTTGGCTACCAGATCTCCGGACCCTGGCAGGCTGGACTCGGAACGCAGTTGCAGTGGGCACTATCTTCGGCGCATTCGCCAATGGTTGGTTGACGCAGAAGTTTGGATATCGCCTCACTTTGGTTGCATCCCTCGCCGCCATCACTGGATTCATCTTCATCACCTTTTTCGCTCAAAACCTTCCCATGTTGCTTGCAGGCTCAGTGCTCTGTGGTCTGCCCTGGGGCGTCTTCGCTACCATGGCACCGGCCTACGCGTCCGAAATCTGCCCTATGGTCCTCCGTGGTTATCTTGCAAACTATGTCTGTCTCTGTTGGGCTTTGGGACAACTCCTAGCAGCTGGAGTGCTCTTCAGCTTCGAAAGCAACACGACAGAGTGGGCTTACCGAGCCCCTTTCGCATTGCAGTGGATATGGCCGATCCCGTTGATGATCATCCTTTGGTTCACTCCCGAGTCGCCTTATTGGCTCGCTCGACGCAACCGCATTGATGAAGCCAAATTGGTTTTAAAGCGCATCTCCGCAAAGTCATCAGCCACTGACGAGGACATCGAGAAGACACTTGCAATGATTGTCCACACCAACCAGATTGAGGACGAACGTTCAACCGGGACCGGTTATTTGGATTGCTTCAAGGGAATTAATCTTCGCCGAACCGAGATCGTCTGCCTGGTTTTCGTGGCACAGAACACAACCGGTGTTGCCATCGGCGGTACGCCCACCTACTTCTTCCTCCAAGCAGGAGTCGACTCAAGCAACGCATTCAGATTCGCAACTGGTGCGCTTGGTCTTGCTTCGGTCGGTGTTATTCTATCTTGGGCTCTCATTTATCGCATCGGAAGACGGACGCTGTACGTATGGGCATGTGCAGTTTGCAGCGTTCTAATGCTCCTCATTGGTATCCTTGCTTCCATGCCTCAGAGTTCCTCTATGAGCTTCGCACAGGCCGGTGTGGTACTCATATGGGAGGTTGTTTTCTACGCAACTATAGGTCCTGTTTGTTACGCCATAATTGGTGAGATCCCAGCAGTCGGAGTCCGCAGCAAAAGCATCTGCCTGGCTCGCATCGCGTACTACCTTACGCAGATAATCAACGGCACCATTAGTCCTTACATGATCAATCCTACAGAGGGAGATTGGAAAGGAAAAGTTGGCTATTTCTGGGTGAGTCTCTCAAGGAAGTTCAGTACCATGTCTCAGCACATTCGCTAATCGGCATTATAGGCTGGAACGGCATTCTTGACATTCATTTGGTGCTTCTTCAGACTACCAGAAACGAAGGTAATTCTCACAAAGAACGGTGTTAACGCATTCGGCATGTTAATATATCAGTAGGATCGCAGTTTCGAGGAGATCGACATTCTCTTTTCCAACAACACTCCTGCAAGGAAATTCGCCGATACGAAGGTAGATGCATACGCTGAAAACCCGGAGAGTCGCATCATCAAGACTGTTGAAGCCTAAGGCAACGGACTTTGAAGAAGCAGTGAATCTCCCGAAGCCACATATGGTTGTGTTAGGAGTGTATATTATCTATTAAGCATAAAAAATAGCCTACTCGAAGACTGTAAACTCTTATATGGCAGTCTGGAGAAACTGAAATAGACTACACTAGCAGAACCAAGAATAATATATGCATGGCTATACACTGGGGGTCATAGCCAGGACGTAAAAGATGAAAGACGACGCGTAATATTCCTCAGAATCTTCGATGAATCTTCTGAACTGACTACAGCATGTTTCTGCCAAGGGCGCGTAAGTAAATGTGTTTAACGCAGCCTCAAGTAAGTAAGCACCGAGATCAACGATCTCTCTCCCTCAAAGATCACATATTTACTATGTTTACGGTGACATGGGGAGTTTTATTCACCAACCGCATGACCTATGATTTAAGCTGACATCTGGATTTGCCCGATTGGATGATAAATATTATCTGCGTGCATGCCTGAAACCATCTGCTCACTTCAGCCGCGGAAGCTGGGAAACCGTGTAAATATGGGCTTTATTCTTTACCCCTCAATCATTTCCTCGTTGTTTTTATCAAGCCATTATATAGACATTGTCCCATGTATCAATAGTGATCATGTTTTTTTTCCAGCCTTACTATGAAAACCTGTTTCCTACTTAACTCTGCTCTCCTTAGTTGCACAAGATGCATAATGCATCTCATGTTTCATTAAACACCATCTGGCATTATTGAGCATTATTTATCTGCTTTCTTACACTATGGGCTTGTGAAAACCAAGACTCAGATAACTCACATGTGTCTCAAGATCGACAGTTACCAGTTGACTAGCCAAGGATGTTCAACTTCTTATGAAAATGGTTGCTTCTCTCTTTTATTTGCTACTAAAGCATAGCGTTTTCTTTCTGGTTGAAAATTTAGTCATCTCAATAAACAATTGAAGGGACATTTACAATGAGGGAGAAAATAGACATTGCAGCTCAGTGCCTTATGTGGATGGATCTATGCCTCTTAGCCGATGCTTACGGCATCTCTATAAGGTTCCTGTTTTGGGATCTAAAAATATCACTATACCTTCCAGTAACTAAGACTTTTTGACCTCTCGCTATTTGATTAGTTAAATCTGATTAACTATCACCCGATAGGTCACAAGTTTTATCAGCGTCCAGTCTTGTTACTGCACTGTAAATAAATCGCATCCCAAATTATTATCTTAGCAGACGCATTCGCAGATTTAATCGGTAATCAGTGTAGCCCATGTCACTTCGAAGCGAGTGGCCATTGCTGTCCCTCAACCCGAGTGTTCCCTGACTAGATCCTCCAGCTTCTCCTGGAAGTCGAAAAAGTAGTTGATGGCCTGAATAATCTTGCCCTCGCTGGTTCCAAACCCGCTCCGCGTAAAAGCCAGCTTCCAGGCGCTCTCATCCCCGACGAGGGCCTGGTAATCGCGCTTCTCCCAGCTGTTGTTATCTGGGCCTTGGGCAAAGTAATCTCCAAGCTTGCCATCCAAGGCTGAGATATCGCTCTCGGATAGTGCGCGGAGAAGGGCGGGTGAAATGGTGACGTGTTGAATTCCGGCAAGCTGCATCACTTCGCCGACCGACGTAAGCGAAGCGGCCAGGACTTGAGTGCGAAAGTTCTTGGCGATGTAGTAAGCTTGAGCCTCGCGACAGAAGTCAAAGGCTTTGTGTTCATCCACGGCCCTGGACATGTTAGCGTGATGTTGTCTTGTCATAGGCGGGGGCATCTCACCCGGCCTCAAAATGGACCCTGAGCTCGTTAACATAGGGAGCAATATAGGTGCACTGTGCATCCGATGCCAAGGCTGCTTGCTCCATGCAGAACATGGTGGTGGCAAGGGTAGAAATGCCCTTATCCTCCAGGATGCGGCAGGCTTGCAAGCCCTCCCACGTCGCAGGGACCTTGATGCAGACCCGTTTTGCGTCAAATTCAGGTGCCAGAGTCTTGAAGATTTGAATAATGCCTGTTTCTATTAGTATAGTCCGGTCAAGTTTAGAGACATTTTAAAGCATACGTTGGGCATTCTCCACAGTCGCTGTCGCCGAATAGGACAACTTGGGGTTGGTCTGGATGTGTACATAGCCAGTCAAATTGGGAACAATTGTCAGCTGTAGCTTGGCCATCTAGATCCATGTCAGTTAGTATAAAATCCTGTGCAATAAAATAGTCACCTACCATAACCTCTACCACGAATTCTTCAAACGCTATGCCGCCTTGAAGCTCCTTCAGCGTGCCTCGGGCGTCACTGACAGCTTCTTTGATGAGCCCCTCATGGTGTAATTGCGTTTGTCCAGCGATGGATTTGGTGAGTTCAAAAAATGCAATAGCCTATCGGGCAATCAGCTCTCAGGTTCCACTCGACGCGACAGATATTCCGGAGTTGGGAGATTGAAATACCTGGTTTGAGGTGCAGTCCACGAATGGGCCTAGGTCTTTGGCGACTGCATTCAAGTCAGCCATTGGCTGTCACCAAACACTCGATTTATTACAAAAGACATACCATTGACGTCGAGGGTATCGCAATCGACCCGGCTGGTCTCTCGGAGGGCGTCCAGAAGAGTAGGCATTACTGTGAAGGGAGCGAGGGCGATATGTCGCGTGGGTTGGGCACGAGGAATTACGATGGAAATAGGGAGAACTTGGGGAAATACACGACGGATTGCTCGTTTGGATGTGAGAAACCGAAGAAACCGGAACAAGGTGAATGATGCCCGCATCGCATTCTTATGGGGCGCGTTTTGGTGGCTAGATTAACGTTGACGATTTGGCTCGGCATGCGCGACAGCGTGTCCCCCGCTCTCAACGCAACATTCTAGCATATGGCAATTCATTCGCTCGGCTCGACCCTCCTGAAGTACCAGGCCGACTTCTGCTCTTCAGGTGACTCTGGGGCGTCTCCATATTGCGGCTACAACTGCCAACGAGACACTGAACTGTGGTGGGGACGCTTGAATGGGAGCCCAAGTCCTCTCCACACCCCATAATTCCCATTCTAGGCTGCCACATTTCGTCCCTCGAGCGGCTCCGACTGCGCTGGATCGTCGGAGAAGGAGGAGGGGAGATGGCGAGATCACATGGGATGTGGAAGCGCAAACATGGAGCCAATTGACACGGGGGACTCCTCCATGTCGAAACGACTAGGCGCAGTGCTACTACTGAATGCGTTTAGAGGCATCTCGGCAGTAATCCATGGCTCGCCTTGATCGACCGCTTTGGCTGCAGCCACCAAAGACAACCCGGAATTGGCAGCTGTGCCGAGAAGACTTGAAGGCTAAAAGATTCGGGGCGTGGAGGGGATGGTGTGGAGGGGATGGTGTGGAGGAGATGGAGTGGAGTGTGAGAGCTGACCGGGCGTGGGGGGATCCCGAATGTTGGAGGCACAACGAACGAACCACTCGGGCCGTTGAGAACCACACGTGCCGTATCACGTGCCACATCCGTTTCCCCAGAACTTCCCCATTCGGAAGAAACCACCAAGAAATCTGCCCTCACATCACGAGTCGTACCACTGCCCACAGCCAACATCGCGCCAGGCGCCCTGCACCACCTCTCCTTTTCCCCAGCTCCCGCGCAACGGTAATGGATTGAGATTTCCCTCGGGACGCCATGAACCGAGCGCCAGGCGACTATGCGACCACCACGATGTCTCGTCCCCGCCACGGAGCTCCAGTCTTGGAGAGTGCTCTCCGGAGCCCCTCATAGCAGCCCTTTTGCGTCGCTGACGGTGCGACGATGGATGTCGTCGCCCGCCGCCTTCCAGGCGCCCCGGATGGCCGGTGTCTTGCCATTGAGGGGCCCTGCCTTTTTTCTATCCAACCGACTCTTTGAGCGATCCAATTGCCTCGATTTCATCGTCTCACGCCGTGCCAATGGTGGCATTGCGTCCACGGCCGCCGCCGCCTCGACCCCCGAAGCTGCCGACTCAGCCACCTCTATCTCCTCCCAATCCTCCCAATCCGACTCGACTATCGCTCCTCATCGTCGACGACAAGCTCAACGCCGCGAAAAGGCTGCCGCTGCCGCCGCCGCCGACGGAGAAAAGCCTCTACCTCTCGATGCCTCGTCGCTTTTAACCACCCATGCCGCCGCCCAACCGACCAATTCCATCCGCCGGACCGTTTCGATCTTGATGTCCCTCTCGAAGCCTCGATTGACCATGCTTGTCGTCCTGTCGGCCATGGCTACATATGCGCTCTACCCAGTTCCTGAGATGCTGGCTCCGAGCACTACCGAAACGCCAAGCTTGAGCCCTCTGACGTTGCTCTTCCTCACCACCGGCACAACTCTCTGCTCGGCCAGTGCGAATGCACTCAACATGCTTTACGAGCCTGCCACCGACGCCAAGATGAGCCGAACTCGAAACCGTCCCTTGGTGAGACGCCTCATCTCGACCCGTAGCGCCGTAGCCTTCGCTATCTTGGCTGGAGCCACTGGAGTGGGAGCATTGTACGTGGGCGTCAACCCAACCGTTTCATTCCTGGGATTCGCCAATATTGTGATATACGCCGGCATGTACACCCCGCTCAAGCGGATAAGTGCCTTTAATACCTGGCTCGGCGCTGTGGTGGGTGGCATTCCGCCTCTAATGGGTTGGGCTGCAGCAGCTGGCGAGGCTGCCACCAAGGACGGCTCCTGGCGAGAACTTTTGTTTGCCAATGACGGTTCCTCAATTGGCGGCTGGCTCATGGCTGGATTGCTCTTTGCCTGGCAGTTTCCCCATTTTATGGCCCTCAGCTGGCCCATCCGCGAGGAGTACAAGACTGCTGGTCTTCGCATGCTAGCATGGACGAACCCGGCACGCAACGCCCGCGTCGCCCTCCGATACAGTTTCGTCTTTATGCCTCTCTGTGTCGGACTATGCGCTGCTGGGGTCACTGATTGGTCATTCGCTGTTACCAGTTTTCCTATTAACGCCTGGCTCCTGCGAGAGGCCGTGCGTTTCTGGCAAACTGAGGGTCACCACGGCACCGCGAGAGGCCTGTTCTGGGCAAGCATTTGGCATCTGCCCGGTGTAATGATCTTGGCTCTTCTGCATAAGAAGGGTATGTGGAGCAGGGCGTGGAACAGCCTATTTGGTGAAGATGAGGGCGAATGGGAAGAAGAGGAGTTGGACGAGATGGTAATCATGGAGGCGGAGAACCCGAGTGATCGGTTGCGAGACGCCAAGCCGTCGAGCTCATGACGGCAATGTAAAACAGATGTATGATTGACAGGGCGGCATTCGAGGGGATGCGACAAGACCTGGCATCCGCCTCACCGAGAAGTGGCTCATTTTGTCGCACTTCGTTTGCACACGACTCAACACCATTGTAGACTATATATAGGTCATATTTAAGACTCAAATGACGGGGACGTAACCAAATGAACAAAAACAGGCAAATGTGTATTCTCAGTGCGGGACTAGTCCAATATCCTAGATAATGCCATCACATCCCCATGCCCTGGTATCTCTATCTCTAGTGTACAAGACAAGCGAAAGTCATCTCGGCCAATTGCCACCATTTTGGAAATAAACAAAAGAAAAAGCAAGAAAATATCATTACGCGGCCTCCAACCAACTCCAGGGGAAACAGAAAAGCAACGGGAAAACAGGAAAAAAGCAGGTTGCTGATCATAATCGTTTCGTTATCCAGAGCGCCGTGAACACCGTAACCTGGGGCTGCTCGCCATTCAGAGAGACATAAGGGAAGCAGACTGAAAAGACTGGTAGCATGAGAGTGATTGAGGATGGCGGCCCAAACGACGGAGAAGGAATGGACGGTGACTGGTGGGAATCTCTGTGAAGAGGAAGCCAGGAGGAGTAATAATGGAATGAGGGAGATAGTTGAGCGAGGGAGTGGGTGTATGTATGTGTGTCGAGTGTGTATGAGTGCCGTGTGAGTGTGAGTGTGAGCGTCGTGTCGTGATTTTATAAGTATGTCGTAGGTGTGTTGTGTTGTAAGTGAACCCTCAGCTGGAACTGGTCGCCCTCTAGACGCCAGGACCACCACGAGGCCTGTTGATAATGTGCCCAATGCCCATATCTGAACTCTGAGGTCGGTTCGTGCTCAAGTATGGGCTGTTGCCCTGGCTGTGGCCGTTGCCGGCGTGGGCTCCGTATCCATGGCCGGCGCTGGCAGTGGAGCTCACACTCGATGAGTATCCGTGACCTCCGTACCCGACTCCGTAGGCACTCATGCCGTACGCGCCAGGGTTTGCGCTGAGCGCCGCCATGTGAGCGTGCGGTTGTTGTTGTTGCTGCTGCTGCTGCTGTTGCTGTTGATGTTGCTGCTGCTGCTGCATGGCCTGGTACGTGGCCGCAGCCGAAGCCGTGCTGGAGTGCGCCGAATGCATGACCGACGACGTCGTCTCGGGGCTACTATAGGATGCGTCTAGTTCGTCAACCGGGGTCAGGCCCATGCCGGAGATGCCGCTGTCGTCGTCATACCCTGAGAGAGCACCGCCTGACTCGAGACGGTCGCGGCGGGCAGCGGCCCGGGCGGCGCTTTGCAGATTTTTAAGGCCGTTGGACATGCACTAGAAGAGGAATCACAGGTTAGTTTCTGGATATACAAGACAGAGTTTGTTGTGAGGGGAGATATCGCACCTTTTGCTCGACGACATTCCACTTCTCTCCGGTTCGGGCAGCCAGCCCGCTCCAGATCTCCTTGCGCATGCTCATGTACTCACGAGCGAGGCGCTGGAGCTTCTGGTTGTCCCAATCGTCCGAGCCCTTGCGCTCCATCAGTCGCTCATGGCGTTTGCGGCAGGCATTGGGCGTCTTGGTCGGGAAGAAGTTGGCCTGGATCTGGCCCCAGTTGAGGCCCTGCATGCGTGCACTCAGCAGCTGCTGGTCATCTTGGGGCGTCCAGGCTCCCGAACTGGCGCGATGTTGAACGGGGGGCGGGACAGAGACGGCAGATGTGCTGCTGGGTGCGTATGAGTCGTAGGTGGGCTGCTGAACCTGGGCCTGAGCCTGCAGTGCCATGGAAGAGGCAGAGGTAGTGGGGACGTTGTAGTAGTTGCTGGGCATAGCTATGCGTTGCTGGCTATACAGGGGAGAAGGAGCCAGAGAGACGGGCATGGGTGCTCCGTAGCGGCTGTGAGAGCTGCTCGAGTTCCTGGTGTGTTTCGGCATGATGGCGAAGTGATTGTATGATAGGATGGTAGGCAAGGTAGAGCGAATGGTTCCAAAGTCGATTGGTGACAAGGAAGAAGACGTCCGGGATGTTGTCGGACCCTTGAAAGCGAGGGAGGATATTACCGATTAGGCGGGTGGAAAGAGGGTAAAGGCCTGGGTCAACCGGCCTGGTCTGTAATGGTCTCGTGGAGGTCGGCCGTGGTCTAGAGAAGTGGCCGAAACAAGAGGGTCCGGACGGTCATATATGGGTATAAGGAGTAAGGAGATAACGAAGGAGACGAGGATGAGAGAAGCGAATTCGAGGCCTGGCTGGTCAAGAAAGCGACAGAGGAAACGTGACAGAGACGAATGAGACCGAGAGACTAGGAAAAAAGGAAAAGGAAAATAGGAAAAAAGATGGAACTTGGTGTTTGAGCGAGAGCGTGTTTGAGGAGAGAGTAAAAAGAATGAGGCCATGAGAGGGCCGGATATGAAGCAGCTTTAAGCTCGCGGAGCGGCCGCGGGTGGATCGCAGAACAGAGCAAAAGACAAAGACCAATCTTGCCCTGGGCGGTTGCGCCGCTGAAACGAGACACAGGTACCGAAGGGGAAATGAAACGACACACTTGTGTCTGGGGCAGAGAGTATGCCGCGAATGGGCCGCTGATATTGGTCGGCGAGGCGGCTGTCTGGGAGCTGGGCGGTTAGAAGGGTCCCGGGAGGGCGGCTACGGGGCGGGAGCCAGAGAGGGTCTCCTGACTGTGGGCAGACGGGGGCCCGCGCGGGAGGTGGGATTGACATGCGGTACATAGTACGGATGGGTATGAGGAAGCGCCAGCGCCTCGGTGCGTGGCGGTCAGGGCATCAGACAGTTCCGGATCTGGTGGGAGACGGGTTCGTGGCCGTTGGTCTGTCTGTCGCAGAGCCAACACCGGGGCGGCAGCGAGGCCGTGGCGTGGTCCTGTTCGGATGGTGTGGGCTATCATAGACAGAAGCGGACGAGCACGAGGGTGAAGCAGATCCTGAAGCATCTCAGAGCCAGCCATCGTGCAGGTTTCAGAGGCTTCCATGACATCAGGCTGGGGGGGGGCTGCAGTCTGCAGAGAGCCATCCCGCAACGGCGCGGCGAAATAGTGGCGCCTAACGAAATGAACGGGATCATTGCATTGCATGGATGGCGTGGTGGGGAGGGGGGGACGGGCATCGGAGATAATGCGCCCACTGGGTGCCTCATGGGGGCGAGAGCCTCCCTTCAGCTTGCCACGAACGAGTTGGGCGTGGGAAGGTCTGCAGCGGCAGCGCCAGTGCGCCGTGGGCGGGGGGCAGCCGGTGCGACATGCGCATCATTGACGCAGCAGCAGCGGCGGCGGCAGCATCGGCGAGGGCCCCACACGGGGCGAGCACGAAATCCAGGTACCCGCAGGACCCCTGGATCGGGGAGGCGTTGGCGCTGAAGAGCTGGGGGAGCTCGCGGGATGGGATGGGATCGCCAGCGCCCACGAGGGGCTAACACCGAGTCTGTGGTGTTGAAGTGCGTAACGTGGAAATTCGAGCTGGTGTGGGGCTGCCGGCCGCCCAATTGGCCGCCCGCGTGCAGGCGCGCGTTTAACTCAAAATTAAGCGGCTCCCGAACGAGCTAGCGCATCTATTTTTGGCCCTCCCCCGGCACCTGATTGGCCGCTGTAATTCGCATGTACCTCCCCACCGCCATCCGCTGGCAAGATACTTGGCACTCCGCAAAACTCCCCCTCACAGGCTGGGAGCGCGAGCGCTGGGGGATCCATGGACGGCGTCTCTGGCTCTGGTTGTCTGGGCTACCTAAAGCACCCTCGAGGACGGGCGGGCGAGCGCTTGCAAGGTCACAGCAATGGTCCACAGAGCAGCGCCAGGCGTGTACTGACGCACCGGGGCAGTTTCAGGTCGAGCCGGCGGCCTGCGAGCACCGGACGGCGAGCAGAGACAGGTGCGGCCGCCGTGGTGCACTCTGGTGTTGTTCTGGCTCGACGATAGAACCATGTCGGTCCGCTGTGCGTACGCCACTGGTCAGTTCGGTGGACATGTGGCGGCGACCTGATGTTTTTTTTGCCTTTCGATGCCACAGACGGATGCCCACCTGTTCGTCGCAGAACCGGCGCTGGCATGACAGGGGCGCGCTGGCCTGCCGACTGCGACGCTGGAGGATGCTCCCAAACCCAGGCCAAGGGGCAGACATGTTTGATTGAGGAATCAGGATATCGAAGTATACTACGCAGTATGTAACAACCATTTAGCCTCAATTCGTCTATGACGACATTCACTGGAAGAGACAGACAAGACTGATGCCAATGATTGAGAGGCACGCAGCAAATTTCTGAGCGTCACTGAGACGGAACATTTACAGAATTAGAACACTTACACCGTCTGCCGCTGTGGTTTTAAGCGCCTTCCATAATTAGACTTGAGCTAGGTCTGATGCTCATTTTCTACCGCCGCCGCCTAAGTTGTGGGACGCTTCTCGCTTCGATCTTGGCGTGTCGAGTTACCCTATACCCATCGCCAACCCGAACCGGGCAAGCCTCAACACCAGGTGCCTTACACAGAAGGCACCTCGCTTCTTAATATTCGTAGATGGTGACTTTTAAATGTCTTTAATTTTAAATTGTAGAGACCTTAACCTCTTTCACTAGTACCTGGCATAAATCTCTGTCATTTACCTTTGGAAGAAGTTCTGGTGAGATCTTCGAGACAGTTTAGATCAATGTTGTCACACCCACTACAATTCATACGCATGAGAAAAACCCATAAATTCTAGCAATAATAAAATACGTGATGTCTTACAAATAAAAGAGAAAAAATATTACTATTTTGATAAGCATTATAATCGTATTTAATGTATATTGACTCTGGATTTATTCCTCACCCGTGTGTCACATCAGGGATTGATGGGTGCGAATAGCAGCACTCATTTAGAAAGTGGGTGTTTCGAAAACTGAAGTCAGAATCACTGGGGCGTGGGGGACAAAGGTCATAAATCATGTCAGTGTCATTCTCGTAACCCTAACCTTTTAAACTAATTGCCAACCAGAAAAAGCCCGTAAGGAACCCAGTCAAACGAGCCACCCCCCCAAGTACCGCCAACAGTCATACACCAGAAGATCCCAAGGGCCATAGATAGTCGAAATACGTATTGAGAACAGCCACCCATTACAGCTTCCATCGCAAAATGGTGAGCGAGTGCTTGGGGAACGTGAACAGACCCTCGCCGTCCCACTTGGACTCAGTGATGCCAACCTCCTGCTTGCTCTCGGTGTTGACGACGGTGACGTCAGTTCCGTTGACGCTGTGCACCTCGACATCCTTGCCGCTGACGCCGCGCAGCTCCGTCTCAAAGTCCTTGGTGTCGTTGATGTTGACGACGGCCAAGCTGACGACGCCGTCGTTGATGGCGGCGCTGACGTCCAGCCAGGGCGTCTCGATGGCGCCGCGGATCCACGCGGGCTCGGTGTCGCCCAGGTACTCGCCGGAGCGGACGTTGACGGCGATGGTGGAGCCGCGCATGAACTCGCTGAAGAGCAGCAGCGGCCACCAGGTCGACTGCTTGACGATGCCCTCCTTGGTGGTCATCAGGGGTGAGATGACGTTGACGGACTGGGCGATGGTGGCCATGCCGATGTGCTGCGACTGGCGGATGAAGACGTTCAACCAGACGGCGACGGCCAGGGCATCTGATAGAGTGTACCTGATAGCAATATTAGCGGGGAGGTCAATGATGAGAGGGATCAATGCACATACTTCTCCTCGGCACCCTCCTCACCGGGAGCGCGAACGGGATCCCAGACGTTCCACTCATCGAAGCAGATCTTCTGTCGTCGCACTGATGGTGGGACGCCGTTCTCGATACGCGCCACGTCAATCATACCGGCAGCGATCTGGATAGCTCGCTCCGCAGACCTAGGTGCGGTAGCATTCTTGTTGTGGTCGGGGCTGGCAGTGTAGATGTGGATGCTGTGCATGTCAACCAAGCTGGCGGTGGTGCTGCCGCCGAGTCCGTGGAGATCGAACTTGATGCACTCCTTGATGACATAGGCATCCCAGGAGCTGTGGCCGGTCTCACCACAGAGGATGAGCTCGATGGAAGGGTCAAGCAGCTTGAGGGCCTTGGCCCATTGGTAGGCCTGCTTGGCGTAGTCCTCCTTGGTCAACTGGCCGACCTGCCAGGGACCCCAGCACTCGTTGCCCAGCGCCCAGTACTTGACCTGCGGGGTAGTTAGTAAGTGAGCGACTGAGGCAGAAGCCTGGAAAGGTTAGAGGGGCACGAACATTGTAAGGCTTCTCACGGCCGTTCTTGCGGCGCAGGTTGGCGTAGTAGCTGTTCCTGTCGGAGTTGCAGTACTCGACCCACCCAAGGGCTGTTGCAAGGGTTAGTAAAGATGGGGAAAAGGCTGCTGATTATGCAGATGGGAGGCGTAACCAACCTTCATCGAGAGTTCCTGTAACAGGTCAGTATGTGATTGTGAGAGCGGCAGTGGACAGCGGCAATGATGCGAAGACCATCTTGGGAGCGGTGGTGACAGTTTGACCCTGCATCACCAAGCACCCAAGATGGGCCCACATCAAGCATGTCAAAGTTATCAAGGATAAAGAGCAACTCACCAGTTCCAAAGTTGAGACAGAAGTATGGTTCGGTCCCTACGACCTCACACCACTTGAGAAACTCATCTGTGCCGAACTCGTTGCTCTCAGTGCCGATCCACGCAAGCTCAGGTCTGAATTGGGCATCAGTTTCGTGAGACAAGGCCAGGGTTGCACGACCAACACATGGACCAGATGTTTGCCATGTGGTGAACATGTGGATGCAGATGGATGTGGAACAGGTTGACTCACCTCGGGGGACGGTTTTCCTTGGGGCCGACGCCGTCGAGCCAGTGATAGGTGGCGACGAAATTGCCTCCGGGATAGCGGACGACGGGCACCTTGAGCTCCTTGAAGGCGTCGA
The DNA here is from genome assembly GCA_014621425.1 of Cylindrodendrum hubeiense. Classification (NCBI taxonomy): domain Eukaryota; kingdom Fungi; phylum Ascomycota; class Sordariomycetes; order Hypocreales; family Nectriaceae; genus Cylindrodendrum; species Cylindrodendrum hubeiense. The sequence continues at coordinate 127,464 of JAANBB010000039.1, forward strand.
TTACATCGGTGCGGAAGCCGTTCTCATCGGACAGGGGGTTTCCGGGATCATAGATGCCGCCGTAGATGCAGCGGCCCATGTGCCTGGTGCTGGTCAATACCACCCTCGAGCCAGACCATTGGGAACGGGATGAAAGCTGGTGAACTGCATGGCATGACGCCTGGGGTTGTCCGGGGTAGCAGCAGGAGAGGAACCAATGCACGGGGCGTGTGTGAGACTCTGGGAGGGAGTTGAAGGGGTGTGACGGTTGGTTGGGAGGGCGTTGACGAGGGGAGGGAGCTTGGGGTGATGGCGACGAGCAGGGAATGGGAATTGGAAGATGCCGTGAGGCTGAATGGGAGAATGGGAGAATGCAAAGACGGGGGGACTCACTCGGTGAAGCCGCCATAGGTGTTGTCCTCGATCTTGGAGATGACGGCTGAGGGGTCGACGGTGATGGACGGACGCTCGTCGTCGGGGATGCGGGTGAAAGTGGCCATTGCGGACAAACTGATGATGTGGAATGTGAGATGTCAAACCAAGAGGTATAACGGTATAAGCAGGCGAGATACCAGGCGAGATGAAGTCACAGAAGTCACAGAAGTCACCCAGGGCAAGAGAAGTCACGAGAGAGGGAATCCAAATCCGTCACCCGGGCGCGGTGAAGCCCATGAATGCACTTTATCAACCCGAGGAGCGGGTGGAGCCTGTCGGTGGTTCGGCGGTGACGAAACCGGGCAAACCGGCGAAACCGGGGCCCCCAGCCGGNATGGGCCACCGCGCAGAGGCGCAAACACGCCAACAGACCAGCCGTACCAATAGACTACAAACAGTTTATCACGGTCGACGACGATAGCAGCCGCGCGACGACGGGAGCCGCACTACGGCGTCCTAATATGCCAGCATGGCACAGCAGACTCGAGGGCCCCCTCACGCCTCCGCAGTGGGCAGCCGGCCAGCGCCGCTCCGGTTCGTGCGCTTCGCCCGCACAAGCGTGGCTCCTCGATTGGCGCGCTTGGGCAACTGCCGTGGTGCCGTGCGACTCGCTGCATCAGTCCTCGACTCGCTATTCGACTCGCTACTACGAGCACTCAGCGCAGTTCCGCTATTTCCTACTGGCGCCGTCCCCGCACAACACGAGACGTGAAAAGCGGCCGGGGCCCCGGCGACAGGTGTGTGGTCCGCTTGTGCGCCGTGGGCCCTCCGCTGGTGGCGTGAGCAGCCGTCGTCCACTGTCGCTCGGCGTGTGCTCGGGGAACCATTGCTGCGACCTTCCACCAGTCATGGCCGGGCGCCGTGTCCTGCCATGTCCTTTGCGAACCCGCCTTGTCCATGATGCGCTTTACCTACCGAGTTGTGCGGCGCCCGTGCGAATGCCCCCCCGGTCGCGGACCCCCGGACCACTCCACCGCGCGAGGCCCAAGGAGCCCTGACAAGCCCTGACGGGCCCTGGCGAGCCCTGATGAGGTTTGGAGCGCTCCCGTCATCAACAGCCGCACGCTGGTCGGGACATTGTCGACGAGTACGAGAACGGCATATGTTCCGTCGTCTGGGGCGAGGATCCTGTGGGGGTCCCACGGGGGATCACCAGCCAGCTGTCTCCGACACGCTACCACCACGCTATCATTCTGTGCATGGAGTATGCGTGGAGTTGGGCTGGGGAGCTGGCTGGGGAGCTGGCTAGGGGCCGATAGACGTAGGACAGCCAGCCCGACAATGGCATATACGACATAGTTACAAACCAACACATGGGAGACGAACACAAAGACATGCGGAAACCCACCGCCGCGGCACCTTCACCAGCCAACACTGTCCAGTCCAACAGTCCAACAGTCCACCACACCCATGCCTCGTTGACATCCCTTGACATCAGTCGGTGGAGTCTCTCCACAAGGCTAAATAAGCATCCCTTCATCACTTCGCAGCGTCTCCAACGCTCAACCAACTCCATCGTCGTCGAGAAACCCACAAGTGGCAGTGTTCTCCGCGGGACCCGCCGCACGCTTCCTATTCCCAGCCCAAAACCCCAATACCTACCCATGCGGGGAAGCTCGGCCCCCGTCCCCCAGCTGCCCCTCGTACTTTTCCTCCTCCCCTAGTGTGATGTTTCCTTCTGCGTGGTGATGTTCCCTTCCCGTCCCGCAACACGACGACGTCTGGGGGAGCCGCGGGACGGGATTGTCAAGAGTGATGCCATCCCCCCCGGGGGTGGAGAACGCGTGTCGTGTCGGTGGCTCGGGACAGCGTCAAGGCCAGAGCCCTGCCGTGTATGGGGAATGGCATGGATCGACGTGGGCCGTAGGATGGCCTTTGCATCCGGATGGACGCGGTCGGAACCTGTTGGTGATGCGATGCTGGATGTGATGCTGTATGGGAGATGCTTAAAAGGCCCGGCTGTCGCCGCTCATCAACGGTTGCATTTCTGGCAGGCATAGTCTCTTGTCTTTGTCTGGAGTCAATTCAACTACAGTCAAGTTGAGTGACGCAATCTTGTCTTTGTGCATATAAAGGGCGACGAGATAGCAATCCACAACACCTTACGCGCCTTTACATCCCCCCCACCGCCACCATGGCTCTCCCGCCCAAGTGGTACCAGTTCCTTGTGAGCGTCTTCGCCTCGCTCGGTTCTCTCCTGTACGGTTACGACCTGGGAGTCATCGCCGAGGCCATTGCCTCTGGCAACTTCAAGAAGACGTTTGGAGACGACCCCGATGAAGTGTTGGTAGCCCTCTCCGCGTCCTGTGCCGGCCGGCCCACGGACGCGCCCCGACGTCATATCATGGCACTTGTCAACTAACCCTGCCTCAACACAGCGGAGCCGTCGTTTCCATCTTCACGGGTGGCGCCTTTTTCGGCGCCATGTTTGGCGGCCCCACCGGTGACCGTCTCGGCCGAAAGATGACCATCCTCATCGGCGCCTGTGTCTTCCTTGTCGGCGGAGCCCTGCAGACCGGCGCCCAGAGCATCAGCTACCTGTATGCGGGCCGATGTCTTGCTGGCGTTGGGTGAGTGCCCCGTATTATCTGCGATTGCGTCGAGATCAGAACTGACAGTTGACAGCGTCGGCTTCCTCACCATGATTGTCCCCCTGTACCAGGCCGAGCTGTGCCACCCCAGCATCCGAGGCCGAGTCACCGCCCTCCAGCAATTCATGCTTGGTGTTGGTTCCCTTGCTGCCGCATGGATCTCCTATGGTAACTATCCCATGCAGCATTAAAATACCACCTGTGTTACAAATGTTGACCGCTATAATCAGGTACTTACATTGGCTTTTCTGATACCGACTCCGCCCAGTGGCGAGTCTCGCTGGGAATCCAGATAATCCCGGCTTTGGTCCTCGCCCTGCTGATTTTGTTATTCCCCGAGTCTCCTCGATGGCTCATTGACCACGGCCGTGTTGAGGAGGGTCTCCAGACCCTCGCCCGTCTGCACTCCGGCGGCGACACCGACGACACCTGGGTGCGCGCCGAGTTCGACCAGATTCAGGATACTATCGCCCGAGAGCACGAGGTCGAGGCCAAGAGCTACAAGGAGCTCTTTACCGACCGCAGTTGCTTCCGCCGTCTGTTCCTCGCTTGCGCCATCCAGGGCTCCATCCAGATGACCGGTGTCAGTGCCATCCAGTACTACTCTGTTACCATCTACAGCAAGATTGGCATTGCCGGCGATGAGACCCTCCGCTACCAGGCCATTTCCTCCGTCATCGCTCTGGTGGCTCAGTTCCTCTGCATCCTGTTCATCGACAAGTTCGGTCGTCGCTGGCCTCTTATTTGGGGTAACATTGGTAATGCCGTCTGCTTCATCATTGCCACCATCCTGCTGGCCAAGTTCCCTCCTGGTTCCGACAGCTCCAACGGCAGTGCTGCCTGGGGTTTCATCGCCATGACCTGGTTGTACAACTTCTCCTTCAGCGCAACCTGCGGTCCCCTCTCATGGATTATCCCCGCCGAGATCTTCGATACCAAGACTCGATCCAAGGGTGTCTCCATTGCGACCATGACGTCCTTTGCCTTCAACACCATGATTGGCCAGACCACCTCCGTCGCTCTCGATGACGATCACGGCATTGGCTGGAGATGGTACATCCTCTTCATCGTAAGTTCCAAAACATGTCACGCTCGCGGTCAATACTCACATGCCGTCTTAGGTTTGCAACTTCACCAACGCCATCTTCTTCTGGGCGTTCCTCCCTGAGACCGCCAAGCGACCACTCGAGGAGATGCGATATCTCTTTACCGAGGCTCCTCTCTTTGTGCCCCACATGGACATGGCCAAGTTCGAGGCCGGTTTGGATCTGGAGCGCCGAATCGAGGAAGTGGAGAAGAAGCAGGATGTGTCCCATGACAATGTGGAGGTATAAACTAAACCATTAGTCTAAGTTATATTGCAATATTGTTGCGGCATCCTATGGGCTGCTCGCAGCCTTAATTGTTAAATATACCCATTCCATCAGATGATGTATTACCTAGCATCGTAACATTTGCTTGCCACCATTTCCATGCTTTCGTATACGGGAATCGGGTATTTTTCCCTGTCAAATCACTCAAGCTGTGAAATCTTACATAAACACATTTCCCCTCTCAATGGTTGCATTATTCCCTTTTATTAACTTGTAGGGAAACCCCTGGCTTACGGAACCTCTGAACAGTAATGCTTTCTTATACCAAACTCTTGCCAAAGAACGCTACCAATTTAGTACCAGCCTCATCCACCTTGTCATATAGATCTGCATGTGTCAATCCTTCAACTACGAACAGCTCCTTAGGCTCCTTGGCCTTGGCCACAGCATCCTCACTGTACCACTTCGTTGCCGCCTTGGTCCCCGTGATCATCAGCAGTGGCCTCGGACTGATCATGCTGTTGAATGCAAATGCATCAAAGTTGGCCATGATGTCCCAGCTCCGTGGAATGCAAGTATTCGTCGCTCGGGGGTGGTACCCTCGCGGCGTGCGGTAGTAGTGAGCGAGGTCGCGGAACGATTCAGGGAAGTCGGTTGGCAAGTCTTCGTATTTTTCAGGAAGCATATGGACTATGTCCACTTTTTTGCCTGTTACATCGCTGTCTCGGTCATTTGCGGCGTTTTGTAGCTGAGCGTGGAGGATGTCGAGGTTGGACGAGTCCTGCTCGTAGCCTCTCCGGGCCATAGTTCCGGCGCAGACGGCGGCGGCTGTTGCACAAGCCTTGATTCGAAGGTCGGTTTGGGTCGCAAATGGGGCGTATCCGCCTGATGCGCAGATGCCCAAGACGCCAATATTTTCTCTGTTGACTTCCTTTCGAGTCGTCAGGTAGGTGACGGCGCACTTGATCTCCTCCACACGCTGATACGGATCTTCCAAGTTGCGCGGTTCTCCTTCCGACTCGCCCTGATAGGCGGCGTCATATGCCAAGCAGATGAAGCCGGCCTGTGTTAGAACGCGAGCATAGTTGGCAGGGGATTGTTCTTTGATCGAGGTCCACGGGTGGCAGATGATGATGGCTGCGCCGTTGCGGTTGGGGGCATCTGAGGAGGCTTGGTAGAGGTGGGCGGCGATCTTGAGGCCGCGAGCAGTAAAAGAAACATTTTCAGGCTCAGTTGGCAACATCTTGTGTATTATTGAATGCTGTTTTCGGGGAGGATATGATGGTGTGGACGTCGCACTGAATTGTGTTTGCAGGGAGTAAGTAGTGAAGACGGTATGCAGCTTCAATTAGTTAAACTTTTACATCTATAGCTATCGGTTTATCTATATATGTTTATTGAAGTTAATATTGAAGCTCATGTTGACCCAATTTAATCGGGCGGAGGTCGTCGAGATCGGGGAACCGACGCTTTTCGGCCCTTGTGAGGGTTTTCGGACGACCGACGTTTTTCGGGAGTGGAGCGACGCGGCCGACGTCTGCGTGTCTCGAACAGAGCGCATAAGAGTTGCATCAGCCGAGAGCAGGCCACGACCCCGGCCACGTTTCTTGATTGCCAGAACTTTCGGTTTCATTCGTTGGCTTGGGGAATCGTGGCGGCGTGTCGTCGGGGATTGCTTTCGGAGGCAAGCGGATTAATCGGACTGGAGATGAAAACTCCGCTGTAGCCAGTGCATCCGTCACTTGGCTCACGATTGACAATCTCCGTAAAGTCCTAATTCCGATATAGGCGCATTCATCAAAGCCTGCGCCGGGGTTCCTGACTGAGTTCATCACCATTGACGCTTCTCGTGGTTGTGTCCGCAGGGGTCTCTGGCGAGAGAAGAAACATGTGTCGTAGCCCTGACACTCAACAGGACAGCCCATGTAGCATCATGCGCCGTCAGAACGCCTCACATAAATTATGGGAACTCAACGACAAAGAGAACACCGTTTCCGTTGAGAAGCATGCTGTATCAGGTAACTTGTATACGACAGACTGCATAGACTAGTAGCGACTGTATAAGTCTGGTAGCTGTCGATGCTTTCTTTTACTGTGCATGGAGACGAAAAACAGAAGATTCTCGCGTCACTCCTACGCCAAGATGTTTTAGATTTGCCGACTCGATGTTGACTCTGAATGAAATCCGTCTTGGACTCAAAGCAGGCCTGTCGCATCCCCACCTCCGATGGTCTCCGGGTTTATGCTTGAACTTCAAGGCCAGCGCTAAGGACTATGACGTATAAACAGGCGTGCCGTCCACTGAGAAATAAGAACTCTTGCGCTTAGACTCCACGGTGTCAATCATTTCAGAACATGAAGTGGCTTACAGGGGAGACAAAAAAGCATTGTTCAACGACTCTACCAAATCTAGCGACATTATCAACCCCCCAACACCCGACATTAATTCGTAAGTAACTTGTCCGCAAACGCAGCAACCTCATCTCTCATCCGATGTAAAACCCCCTCCTCGACCCAAAAGTGTCCCGCAGTTGTCACCTCGTGCGCCTGAAACCTGGATCCTTGCCGCCCCTCTAACCGCGCCGCCCACGCCCGCAGCTTATGTGACGCCACAAACACGTCCGTGTCTCCGAATACCGCCAGGGTTGGATTCCGGACGAGCTTTTCCTCGGCCTCTGCTTCGTGAGGGCCCTTCTGCTTGGATAGCGCTGTGGGAACCAGCGACATGGTGGCGAGGTGGGTGACCAGACCCTGGAGCGGCGACACCATGAGGTAGGCTGCAGCGGGCATCGTCAGGTTTGGGATGGCGGCGAGTTTCTCATCCGGCTGCGTCTCTGGAGGCGGTCGTGCAGGCGAAATCGCTCGATCGCGGCTATCTGCCTTTGCATGGAACAGCTTATGGCCGTGCCGCCCTGACTTTGCCTTGGCCACGAAATCATGGACACCCCTGCGTATTTTGTCCTCGGCATCAAGCGAGAAACTCCGCCGACCACCGTGGCTTTCGTGACTTTTCCGAGGACTGCCTCCTTCGTCGCCTCCAATCCTCACGCCGCGCTTGCTAGGGCTCCTGATACCACGCTCCAGCATCACGGAACGAGCGCTCGCCAGGACGACGTTTTGCTGCTGGGCGAGGTGCTCGGCCCGGAGACGAACCTCGGCAGCGTCGGAGCCCGTGAGCGGGGACGCAAAAGGCTCGAGGATTGCGTACAGCGGGGGTATCTGGGTCGTGATCATGGCTCCGTAGGAATAACCTCCCAGCAGAAGAACTGGGCGTACGGGTGACGGAATGGTGGGCAGCGGAGCATCTCCAGGTGGACTCAACGTGTCTGGCGAGGGACCAAACCCGTCTGAAGAAGAGGAGTGTGGGCGGAAGGGATCGAGGTGGTGAATATAGTAGATAATAAAGGCTACCATAGTCGCATAGTCATCGCGTTCGGGCTTTGAGGTCCATGATGTTCGTCCTGCCGAACCGCTAGCTCCACTGTGGGCGCGGGTTAGCCAGAATCTTGGAGCAGCAGTGACAGCGGCTGGATTCAAGCTCAATCAACAACGACGATAGCGTCACAGCAACCACATACCGAAAGTTAAAGGTGCCAACTAGAAACCCCTTGCGTAGCAACTGCCCAGCCACAGTCTCGACGACGGGATCATCGTAGGAGCCGCCAAACGGCGCATACGGGTGTGCAATCACGGCGGCATGGCGCTGCCATGGCGGGGCGCGGGGATTGGCAGCGAGCGACAGCGGGTGGTACACGCGGCAGTCGAGGGTGATGCCGTCGTGGATGCTGGGCAGGGTCAGCGTGAGCGTCGGTTCGGGCAGCATTGTGAGTGGCGTCGTGTCATGCCATCTTGCGCGCTTTGAATGATGCAGCAATGGCTTCCGTGGAGGTGCGAATAGGTTTGTGGTGATGGTGTTGATGGAGAGCTGTTTATCGATAAGCGAGCCTGCTACGTAATTGGTCCGTGCATTGACAACCTCGGCTCCAGGGTAAGTAACTACGTCACGGTGGTAGGAACAAAGCTATTCTTCCGACTACAGCATGTGGGACTAGAAGCATGTGCGAATGCGGTCATCTATTTGATGAAGCTAAATAAACACCACAGTGGTTTCATGTGAGAAACTAGGATCAAACCTATGTTGGGAGTGCTAAATTGACCAATACGAGGTACTCTAGTTAGCTCTTACGTGGAGAATGCCATTCGCTACAAACAGCCAACAACCAACGACTACTAGGCTGTGCATCTGTAATACTAATCAATAGACGCTTCATCGATACAAGTTAGCTAAAATGACACGTGACATAAGATAAATACACCTTGAGTATTGTCGGCCTCGAGACCCAACATCCTACATCTCAGCATTCCGAGATCGAATATGGAGCATGGCATCACCCTCCACTGTACATCACGTTACCAGTCTTTGGCAACCATAAAATCAATCAAGAACTCCTGAGAATGAATGAAAATGACGCCCAGACCATACTCTCTCGCATGACCCCAGACTAGCGAATGAGAATGGACATAATGAACGACTCCCGCAGAATCCAACGACATAGTCATGATAAGAATAAAATCATGCAACCGGTTTCTGAAGGGCCACAGAGGCCTTTCTCGTCGACTTGTTCTGAACAGTGCGGCATGTATATCTGGATTAGGGACCACAGATTCGTTGTTATAAATAACATGCTCCAGGAAAGATGGATTGGCGATGAGGACATTTGGTTATGTCTTTCAACTACCCCACACGTGGCGCTCAGCCTTTTCAAATATAAACGACTCAAAAGTTAGACTCACAAGCTAGAAGATAATTGAGGAGATCAAGGGTTGTTAAAAATTAAGGTAAAGAGCGTAATTATGGTACTATCTGGAATTTCTACCTAAGTATGCTGCTCCGGCGCTCCTTTACCGATTGCCTCGCTAACAGTACATACGCAAAACCAGAGATGAAAAGAAGTCAATTGAACCTAATGAGGTCGTAGTCTCGGATAGACTTGGCGACCTCTGGTTATGAATGCAAGTTTCGGTCGCCCGACAAGGGACGTGACCCATACTGCTATCTGAAGTAAAAGTCGCTCGGTCATCCCGCCTGACCACCATGAATAGTCGTGATATGAGATTGGCTGATCAATAACACTTTCCGCCCTTGTTGGTCTTTCCCTTGGGGCAAGAACAAGTCTTACCGTCATAGACGAATCCTGGCTTGCAGTAGCAGACCTTGTTGGTTGAATCCCAGGTTGCAGTCTTAACCTTGCAGACACAGGCAGTTCCCTTAAGGGTTGCATCAGATCCACAGCCACATGTCTTGGTCTTGGTGGCGAAGGTTGCGCCCTTGGCCTTGCAGACGCACTTCTTGCCGGCTGAGTCGGGTGATGCATTGGCACCGCAGTCGAGAACACAAGTGGTGCCGCTGAGCTTCTTTCCTGTCGGGCAGTTGCAGACTGCCTTGGCTGGATCCCAGATTGCAGTCTTGACCTTGCAGACACAGGCAGTTCCCTTAAGGGTTGCATCAGATCCACAGCCACATGTCTTGGTCTTGGTGGCGAAGGTTGCGCCCTTGGCCTTGCAGACGCAGGTACCCGCCGAGTTGACTGCTGCTTGGTCGCCGCAATCCTTGACACAGACGCTTTTGACGAGGACTTTGCCCGTGGGACAATTGCACTCTTGCAGGTCGGTATCCCAGGTCGCGGTCTCATCCTTGCAGACACAGTTGCCGTCTTCGTCGGCAGTTGCGTCGTCGCCACAGTCGGTTGTACAGAAGCCATCGACCAGCACCTGGGGAGCAGTACAGGTGCATGTTGACGTATCTTCATCCCAAATTGCTTCGGTATCCTTGCACTCGCATGTCTTGGAGGCGGTGACGAGTCTTGCGTTGGGTCCACAACTACACGGCTTGGTGACGGCAACAAAAGTTGCGCCGTTGGGGGTTGTACCGTCAAGCTTCATACAGATACATTCGCCGGAGTCATCTGGCTTCGCGTTGTCACCGCAGTTGGTGATACAGGCGCTGTCGATGAGGAGCTTTCCTTTGGGACACTTGCATACGCCAGGTTTAGCGGCGGTAGCAGCGCTGGTATCGAAAGTTGCGGTGGTGTCGGTACAGACGCATTTGCCGCCTGTGAGCGAAGCATCGTCGCCACACAAACACGTGTTGCTGGCAGAATCATATATCGCGCCTTTAGCAGTGCAGATGCAAGCACCGGCTTTGTTTAGTGCTGCATCAGGACCGCAGTCCGTAACGCAAGCACCCTTGACCAGAATCTTTGAGGTATCTGTGCAGTCACACCCTCTGCCGACTTTGTCCCATGATTGGCCGGTGCCTTTACAGGTACACGTTTTGGCGGTGGCATCAAACGTCGCGTCTGTTCCGCAGCTACAAGTCTTGGTGCTTGGATCATAGGTAGCGCCGGAGTCGACAGTTGCATCGGCCGTCGTGAAACAGACACAATTACCCCCGCTATCGGCTGTTGCAACCGTACCGCAGTCCTTCACACATGCGGTTTTGGCAGTATTGGCCACCAGTCCTGCCTGGCAAACGCATGATTTTGTCGACACCTGCCAGAAAGATTTGGTCGGGACCGAACATGTGCACTTTCCCTTGTCGGCGGAAGTGGCGGGTGGTGTCCACGCAGCCGTGAAGTCAGTCCCGGGACACGTACAGGCATTAGTGCCGGACGTCCAAGTTGCTCCGCCGTCACAGATACACTTGGTGTCGTCTGTTGGGTCGTTTTTGGCACCAGATGGACAGACTGCTGCTACTCTCTTCCCAAGAAACCCTGTACGGGCGATATGCTGGCCCCTGGGCTCAGCCTTGAACTCGTTCAGGCGAGCATTCGGTACTGCAGTAGCCACACTGAAGGCGAAAAGTGTCGTGAGTATCAAAGATTTAAAAAGCATGATGAAAAGATTAGGGCCTAGCCTAGACAATTGTTGGAGAGAAACAACAGACTAAGCCGGACACTTGGTGTTTGCCAAGCTGTGCGTTAGATGATGTGGAATAAGACGCACTGATGATCGGGGTGGTGAGGAGAATATATACGAGGTCGGTAAAGGCCATTTCAACAGAAGTAGGTTGATTCTCGGTCCTAATCCGGCCAGTCACTAGCCCATAGCATAGCAAAACGAGGCCAAGAGCTGGAACTCCATCACGATCTAGACTTTACCAATTCTAGGCGAGAAGCCTCATATGTCATACCTGAAAGAGAACCTTGATTCATCCACAGGAATGCATCTGCCTCAGATCCTCCAGGCCCCCTGAGACGGTTGAAATCACTCTCATCCCAGTCCATCTATGACGACTCTACTCGTCGAATCAGGCGTAGTGGTGCCGCATGTTTATCTCGGGATATCGTTGTATTCCAGGGCCCACCACTATGCTCAGAACAGCTTCGATATTAGATTTACCGTAGCATGCTTTCACGAGGCTCAAACCTATGCATGTCGACGGCGCCTGCTCCGTAGACTCAGCTTCGGTATGCGGTAATTTTAACCGATGTGTTGGTAAGTTCAATGAAACGATGTCCGCCACGGATAATCGCGGGGTATACTGGGCGCAGCATTACTGAGTTGATTAGGAAACGGAAAAGGTGCTCCGTTCGATCCAACGAGTACAGCTCCCGAGACAAACAGTGATCCTCGTTTACAAATACAATTTCATCCGCGTAGCGCTAGTTAAAGCCATGATCGGATCAGAACCCCCGGAAAAGAGAATGGCGGCTGTAAACTGCCTTGTGTATCGATGAAAAGAGTTTACTAGATTACGGGAATGCCAGCCTCCGTTCAGCTTACGCCCTTCTTACCCATTGTTTATGCCTTTGAGATTAATGAGCGCAATGGGAACATCCACCCTACGCGGTTAAGCACAGCGGAAGCCCATTTCTCCCTTTGATGCTGTTTGCGTCTCTGTAGACAATTGAGAGAGGGCGATACTCCCGTAAGCAAATTTGCACTCTATCATCAGCTTACATATGTCATGTGACACATCAGAGTGAATCTTGGTTCTATCCTTGTGCCAAGGCTCTCTGAGCCCCCTGGATTTCTCTTTGTAGCCGGGCTGGATCTTTCTCCCGTAACCTTACCAGCTGTGTCTGAAAAACCTTGCACTCAACCACAGCACAGCAAGGGGCGTATTGACCCGATATCGCGGTGCCAAGAACTACATCCCTTGCGACGATGTCTCCTTTAGCCTTTCATCCGGCGATGATCGGCTGATGATTGGTATTCTTCAAGATTAAATCCTTCTAGTCATATCTTTCATTTGCGGCTTGCAGCACAGAGTTTTGAGACTCGCGAGAAGCAAAATAGTCCTCTCATCTCACCCAGCATAACGTTACGCCCACATTCCTTTCTGCCAATGCAAAGCAGCCACATCCAGGCTTTGCGGAGGAATCCCGTGACTTTCAGCCCTCGCTGTCCCGTGCGCGATGTCCCGTGCCGATATCCCGTCCCCATATCTTCTTCGGGTCGGCCAAATTCCGGTTGCGAGTCAGCGCTGCCGTAAACATCCTTTATTACCCCGGTCTCTCCCTTTTAAAGGGGTGTCTTACGGCTGTGTAATATTGAGAGGATGCATGTCTATCTATCTTTGTGGCTCATGGGTGGCTAGTTCAGTTCACCACTTACATGTGTGTCAAGTAATGGGAGAATTTAGTCCGTGGTGGCTAGATTTTAAGTCTATGGGCTAACTTGAATTGTCAGAGGATCCATCGCAGAGGAGGAAGGTGGAAAATTCTTGTGGTATAATGTAGCCATTCGTTAAAGATCAATCCTCATCGTTTTTGGATCTGGTTAGATTCATCGGGCTGAGTCAAATTAAGCCGAAGGCTCCCTTGCAGCACCCTTCTGCTGGTATATTTTAAGGTTCAGCCTTACGGAAATACTTGGAATAATGCAGTGGTCGTTGGCTGGGAAGTGCATGCCTATAGTTATGTAGCCACAGGTACTCAATTCTCCCCTGAATAGGGGCTCACGATTGAGAAGGTATCCGCGTTGAAACTTGATTTACTGCCCTTTGAATAATGCAACAATCCTTATCTCACAACTCCGTTCTGAACAGGCTTCATTCGATTCATCCGCTGGACTGGTAAATTCGATAATAGAGTCTTCATCCGCGGGGAAGCGGGACCACTGAGTAAGTTTGACTTTGCTCGGTGTGGCCGAGAAAGGTTGACTAGGGGTAACGGCCCAGAACGGCGGGTGCGATTGGTTATGTATAGGAAACTCTATGGGGTAATTTCCGCTGGTCAGCCCGAAGTGTAAGACATATTGTCTCACTGCCACTCGTACCTGGCCACAAACCTGCTGACTCGAGCCACGCACAAACGTTGCCGGCGCACTTATTTGATTCAGGCCCCCTGTGTCTACCTCGTGCCGAAACAAAGTAACACAAATCTAGCGCCCCGAAACGGCTGGGGAAAAAAGGGTAGCAATTTCCCACAGCCGAGACAAGTTCAACCTTGACATGCTCTTAGAAAATTCAGCCTTGAACCGTTCGCCCTCCTACCCTAAAGAAGGACAGCCGTTGGTAAATTCTACCTTTGCCTAGATCTCGCTGGGAGGGGTTGTCATGCTCAATTTTCTTCGAACCTTATTTATTTATTCATATTCATCATCCAAAAGGTCATCCTAGGTAAGATATAGCTTTTGATTGTAGCTGGGAATGATTTGGTCAAAATGCTTTCACTTTGCCAATCGATTGGATTCGCTGGAGATGGTAAGCGAAATTCTCCATGGAGCCACAACTGTCTTATTATGACAAAACGAGACAAAAGGCTAGAAGGAGTAACGGAACAAGTGTACTGGGATCCATTTAGATACGATCCACTCGAATCCCTTCACCGTGAAAGCTGGCCGAGCCCCTTCACAATTGAGTCATCAATATGATGCCAATTTTCCTTCTCTGCATTGATTAATGAACCAACACTCTTTTCATTACCAGGGGCCGTTTCATGCTCTGAATATAGACGACGGGGTCTCAATTTTGATTGACAAAATATTCTCAATTGAATTGACGGCTGCTAAAAGAAAGAAAGAAGGGGGCCAATTCTAAAAGCCCTACACGACCATGCTACCAAAAGCAGCTCATGGGTTTACTCCACCCCACGTACCTTGTGACCACAATGCAATCCCCCTCCTAAAGCTGCTTCCATTGCTGTAGGAATGCCCAAACAGGCTGGGCATTTGTCTCATCTGACCACACCCATGGCTTCATTTGACTGGCTTCAAGCCAATGTGTTTGTACTGCTTTGTCCCTGAAGCGTCAAAGCCGCATTAGGAATATTGAAGGGGGATCTGCGTTGCCATGGTAGGCTTCAAGACGGAGGGCCGATTTTATCGTGCCGAGAGGGATGCTGTGATACGATTGCAGCCAATCCTTCTAAGCTCGCGGATTCGAATGCTCAAGTATAGGGATAATGCCTCGCTATGAGATATGATTATTTAATGATGGATATACTCGGGGAGGGGGACTGGGCTGATGAATAGGTGGAATCGAGGGAAGGAGAATCCTTCTCCCTACACTGGGTTCATCAGCTTGGACACTATGGGACACCGGGCAAATGTAAACTTTTGCTTTACCCACTGAATATATTGTGTATCTGGAAATGGGAGAAGATAAACCTTTCAGCTAGATATGTACTAGTCACCTAAAGACAAGTTGACTCGTAGTGAACGGCACATTCCAATACTAACCTAATATCTGCATACAAACGGAGGGCATGCTATTACCCAGAGCCATGATTTGACACATCGCATGATGGTCCCCTTGCCAATTAATTCACCTTATCCTCATTATGATGCTTCTGGAGCCGCCCAGTATTGATGATCACGCTGCAGATATCATCTGGCTCCCGGACTGATCCCTCTGTTACCAAATGTCGTACACACCGAGCCATGCATTATGAAAACACTTGGGAGAAAGTAAGCTCAGCCAAAGGAATGTCCTAGCGAAGCTCTACGCTAGAGGTCTGCAGGCCCAGGCATGAAGATGCGTGGTTCTGAATGACTAGCAAGCGGAATCGACCCGCCCTGGCAAATCACGCCGTTCAGGATTTGTCCCAAGCCCATTCGACGACTCGGAGTTATGAGCTGCCCGGGAAAGTATCCCAAGTACCAGTACGCAGGCCATATCATCTTGTGTCTCTGTATTTACTCAGCGTTCCCAGGAATAAGGAGTGTGTATACGACTGATGGTATTATTGAACGCTTTTTTTGCAGTAGCCAGCTTGCTAAACACAGCATTGCAGCTTTGACCCGAATAGCAGTCGCCTGGAGCGGGATTCCAGTATGTAACAAGTCCTTTCTGCATGGAGAGATCATGTCCGTCCTTGATCCTTCCTCACTCCATGTAGCAAACTTTCAAGTAATCGGCTTCCATACCTTAGTCCTTTCCCTCCTTTCCCCAACTAACAAACTTTTGCATAATAACCTTTAGGGCCTTGAGTCAATCCATCCCTTTTGACACAAATCAGGCTGCTTGTATGGATATCCCTGGTAATAGCTGTTGCCTCGTATCGGTAGAAAACCACCACATTAGATTGGCAGCCCGTAGAAGTGCGAGTAACCGCGTCAACAGAGGAGCTGAACTAGTGGCCGCCTGTGAAGCATTTCAGTTGCATCGGAAGGCGGCAGAAGCGATTGCGGACCCTCGCTATCCCGCCTTTTAGAGTACATCAGAATGTCTCTGTACATCCGGGGTAGGATGGTCGGTCGCCTGTCTCGGTCGGCCTCGGTCGTTCTCGGCCATTCTCAGTTGTCTCGGTCGATCGGTCTCGACCGTTTCGATGTCGGCCTATCGGGTCCGTAGCTGCCAGAAGTACCAGAAGTACCAGATCGAGGCGAGAGGCCGGAAAATGGATGTTAGGGGCTTGCTGCAACCAGGCAGGACAGTCACCTGAAAAAAGGCCAATGCCTGCCGTGCCGCACGAGGATCACACTGTACAGACGCTTGGAGAGTTCTTTGGAGTCGTCACTCTAAATCGAAGCCGTATCTTGCACTGCTTAGATCTATTTACACCTTCAATACGCTGGAACTTCATTCACAGTCACATTATCCTTTAGGCGTGACTATTTACTGACAGTAAACTTGGACCAGTCCGCGAGTGCGTTGGAACATTCTTGCCACCAGGCCGGGATTCCACCGTGCCAGATCAATGGTTCCCTCCTCTTGCCGGGGATGTTCGCCCCATTCCACCAAGACGGAGTCTCCCGATTCAGCAGTATGTTGAAGACCTTTAATGAAGCTTGCCCCCATTCTTCTGCAGCTTCGTTGGAAACCTCGACAGCTTTTAGCTTATCACTTTTCATCTTCTTGAGAAATGCAGTGACCCATTCTACCTGTAGTTCGAGGAATGGAGGGCCATTTGCGAGCGAGGTAGGAGCTTGTGGTCCGTAGAGGAAGAACGCATTAGGGAGGCCAGGGACCATCATTCCAAGATATGTCTTGATCCCGTCCTGCCATTTCTTTCGCAGTGACACTCCCTCCTTATCGGTGATATTCATATCGTAAAGACTTCCTGTCACTGAATCGTAGCCAGTAGCAACAATCACGATATCCAGCTTATGAGCTTTGCCGTCGACGGTGGTGATTCCACCATTTGTAAATTCTTTGATTGGCGTGCTCTTCAAGTTCACCAGGGAGACATTGGGGCGGTCAATCATCTCGTAATAGTCCATCTCCAAGCTTGGTCGCTTCGTTCCAATCCACTGAAACTGCTGCAAGGGGGCAACGATGTCGCGTTTGACGGGATCGGCCATACGTGCGCGGACCTTGTTTACCCAGAAGTCGTAAACATCAGCATTGGCCTGTTTGTTGACAATGTATTCTGGAAGGTTGCTCGAAAGAAAGGCGTACCCTCCTCTTTTCCACAGCTTTTCGTACAATTTATTGCGCTCTTCTTCGCTCAGGTCGTGGTAAGAAACCTTACAGCGATTGTAGGCGGTGCCTACTGGGCTGCCGTATTTTGCCCGGGTGAAAATGGTATCATAGAGATTTTTCAGCCCCTCTGATTCCTTGGTAGGTATGACTCGTTGACCCATAGGTATCGCTGTGCAGGGATTCCGAATAAACACAGTAATCTTGCAATCTTGCTTTGCAAGCGTCTGAAGGATCTGAATTCCAGACGCGCCTTGGCCAATGATGCCAATTTTCTTCCCCGTTATGTCAAGATCTTCAGGCCACACGGAAGGATGAATAATTGGCCCGGTGAACCTTTCGATGCCAGAGAAATTGGGAATGAAGGCCTTGTTGGTCGACCCGGACGCGAAGATGGCGTATCGGGAGGTAGCGCACAACCCCGAATCTGTTGAGAACGACCATGTCGTCTTCACTTGATCATAATGAACTCCAGAGACTTTAGTATTGAAAATTGCGTCTTTTCGCAGGTCAAGGGTATCATTCAGATGATCAAAATACCGTCGCAGCTCCTCACCATCAGGGAATCTCTCTGTGAAGTTGAACGAGTCCGTGACGTTAGATAGACTTAGTTGGTACAAAGGGGTCTCAGAGTCGACTCTGACACCGGGATATCTATTGAAGTGCCAAACGCCGCCAAAGTCACCCCCGGCCTCTAGGATCTTAGCTGTGTAACCTTGACGACGCATCTCATGAAGGGCATAGCAGCCGCCAAATCCAGCGCCGACGATGATGACATCGACAACGAGATCGTAAAGAGGGAGTACAGACTCGGGTGAAGTCATGATTGACCGTCAAGTGCTAATACTGTCAACAATGTGGTTTAAAGTGATGTTTGGCCGATAGTGTAAGACTGATAGTTGACAATTCAGTACCAAGCCATCATAATCCAGTCAGAGTACTTTCTAGCCTCAAAGTGTTCAAGTGTCCAAAGTCGCCCAGCTATTCAATTGAAAGTCACCATGTCTTGGTGCGGGGTATTCGGAGTTGGCTGAGCAGTCACACAGGATCCGTGCAAGCCACCCAGATATCAATCAATTACAGCTTGCAGATTGACGCAGCCAAGAAATTATAAAAGTAAAAAAGCAATGTAAGTGAAACAAAATCCTTTGTGATGTCCAATCCCGAGCGAGGTATTCACAGGTAGCTACACCGCCACGAGGCCTATCGGTCAGAAGTCCCTAAAATGAGGAGGCGCGGTTGTGGAAGGGCTGTCCACTGGATATGTGCATCTTGATAAAGGCAAAGCTCATAGGAATGCATGCTCAATTTACTATTGATACTACGAAGCAATATCTTGTATTATCCGATAGATATCATTCCGTCGATGTCTTTCCAGAAGCTCGTAAACATCAGGCTGAGTCTCAACCGACACCCTTCCATCGCCAGCATATCTGCTGCTATTTCAGAGGAGAGGATGATCATTCCCTGAGGGCATAGCTTCGATATCAAAATCGAGCACGCAGAACAAAACGTTGAAGTACGCCTCGAAAATAAGGATTTCGTCTCGGAGGCCCAGTGCCTTACCCGATACGTAGTGCCTTACCCGAATGTGTTCAATAGCGCCAGCAATCGCCTCGGACGGTGGCTGGGCCAACATGAAACTCACCCCCCTCCCTCCCTGGACGGAGCGTACGCAGGAATTCCAAAATTGCGTTGAGTATACCGGACCGAGGCGATGAAGGCCAGCACACGCATCCTTGGCACCGCCCCAAGAGCAAGGGAATATCCAAGCTAGGGGCAGGAAATCCTGGCGTCGCCAGTGTCACAACTCCCTCTTCTGTCATTCTTTGTGATCGCACTTAGACATTGGTCTCAATCCTTTTGGGACAACAAAATAGTAGAAACTGCCCAGTTGGAAGAACTGCTTCACGTTAGTATTGAGCAGCAAACGAGCGAAGGCGGGAACAGCAGTTCCGTCCAATCTCCCAATCAACACTCGTTACAAATGTGGAAAAGACATCAGACTGAAAATGGGGCTCAAAATGGTGTAAGCTCCCGCGTCCTAGACACAAAATTACCATTGAGGAGTTCAGCAACAACATAGCAGCAAACGTCCCGCGAGGCTACGCAACATGCGCGCCCGCTCTCGGTCGAAACCATGATTCGCATTGTGTCATAGCTGACACTCTCTGTACTATTTTTATGGTCCTGGAATATTTTCGTCTCAACCGGGTCGCCAATGATGCTAAATAAGAGATCGATCAGTTGATAAGACTAAACACATTACCGTTACCGCTGATACATTTGATGGCGTTCCTAGACATTTTGAATAACTGTATAACTAGAGAATTTCTAATCACAGCTATGCACCATGCAAGTAAGCACCCAGTATGTAGTTAAATGTTGTTTCGTTCCGGACTAGTCGACCCGCATCGTACTAGAAAGTGTCAGTACACTAGAGTGACTGCTATCACTAGGGAGAAAGATAGCAGAGACCCAGTCGCAGCCGAAACAATAATCAAGGTCATATGGATCAAGAAATCGATGATGTTATATTGTCGGGAACAATATATGAGAATCATCTAAGCTTTTTATACCTGTCTGAAAGCATTCCAAATAAATCAGAATTGTTGTTTCCTTGCAAATTTCGGTTTGCAAATTTCGCATAGCCGTCGGCAATATAAAGGGTTCGGGCTCAATATGAGCAAAGCCACACCAAGACGCTGCACAGAGCAAGTCTTCGTAGGTAGTGGGTCAGTTTCAAGTGAAAGAAAGAAAAATACTCGAATCGTGGCATCATTAAGGGGTATCGTGTATATCGTGCCGTGTTCAATTTTCGTAATTTTCCCATGCAATGTCGTTCATGAAGGTATTCCAGGAATGGTCGTCTGCAGTGCTATTCGGTTGATAGACTGGGTCCATGTTCGCCGAGTCCACATTGTCCACATAGACTTCGCCGTGTTCATCCGCCATATCCCCCATCTTAATAAGCGTAGACCCCTCGTAACATTTGTCCAACGGTACGTCGGCGTACATCCGTTGTTGGTCGAATAATGCTGGGTCCATCATGCCGCCCTGACAACTTTCTGCCTGCAGCACCTTTGCCTCGAGTGGCAGGTCGGTGGCGAATGCAGGTTCGTCAGAATTGCACACCCAAAATGAATTGGTGTGCACCGTGTTGCTGAAATCTGATGGCGCCTGCGGACAATGTGTCTTAGGGTGCGATGGGGGTTCAGGGGTCAGATTAAGCGGTGTCAGAGTCGATGGAGATGTATCGACATCCGCACCCAGCTCAGGCGGCGATGATGTTGGGAGTGAGAGGCTGTCGAGCATAGGGCCACGTGGGTAGTTGACGTGTTGAGACTCATTCGGAGGGTTCGGGAGCCCGCAACTTTGAGCTTGCAGGGTATCAAAGCAGCTAGCCATTGACCATCGTCGCGAGAGGCTGAGATCAACCTGGGGGAAGTGTTGAGCAAACGCGCGGTTGATCTCGTTCTCACGCCAATCCTGGTCTCTGGCCGATGCCAGCCGGGGGATGGCCACCCGACCATTCAGGGATGCATCCACTTGCAGGTTTCCTTTACCAGAGGAAGACTGTAAATTCGGCCCTAGGATTTGGTAGGAACGTAGGAAGCCTTCTTCCACCTCTTCATACATATCTTCATTTAGGACGACATCCTCAGATATGTAGAATGCCTTGCCCGTACGCTTCTTGTGGATGTCGCTAGCCATTTGGGCAGACCGGATGCGGGCTTCGATACTGCGGTCCTTTCGTCTGGAGGCGGCGATATAGGCGCGTTCTTTGTTCTGATCGTGTGATCGCTGCGTCTGAGGAGCGATGTTAGAGATTGTGGTCGAGTATTATTTTAATCGGCGGGGCTCGGAAAGTACCTTCTGTGGAGGTTCATCAGAATATATGGTCGAGTCCATTGTGTCGTAAAGTCTTTTAGGCATTGATACGGTCGAGGGTAATTGCAATGCCCGTCTCGTGGATCGAAATATGATTGGCAGAAGCTGGGTGAAGGAGAAGGTTGGGGTCAAGATTAAGGCGGGTGCGTTAGCGGTTGGCAATGGCTGATTTAGATCGCGACAGGCTCGCCAAGGCTAAATTGAACAGCGAGCAGTCATTCGTAGTCTGGTTGACAATAGTCGTGAGCGAAGACGCCGGTAGTAGTAGTAAAGATAAAGCAGCGGGGAACCTTTCGGTTGACCCCTGCATGCAATGAAGGTAAAGAGTAGAACAGTATGGTAGGAAGTGGAGGAAGCCGGGATTGACTTCAATTGATCACTGTTGAGGTTATATACGAGTGGGACAGAGAAGAGAGGGTAAGGGGTAATATATATTTGACATATGCAACTGTCAGTCCATCAATTGACGATCGAACCACTTTGAGGGCATCAACGACGATCGATCTCGGGAGAGCTCCGTTAGCGCAAGGGTAGGCCAGGGATCGAAGGATCGCCGCACCTCTAGCCGGCTTTGGAAGGCTGAAGAAGGAGGAAACGCCAAAAACGTCATATCTGGTGATTCTTGACCAAGTTTACCCCGCTTCTTGCAACTTCCAGCCTTTTGGCAGACCTTCCAGGCTCTTCTGTTGTGTGGCGCCTGTTCAAGCGCCACACACGTCACCACTCTCGATGCCCACCCAAACCTTGGCAACTGTTTGCACCGGTCGCATCGAGCATCCCGGATTTTCCCATTTACTCATTCTTCCGCCCAGTTCTTCCGCCCACCATTGTCTGCCATGACGTCGCTTATCTCAGATGGCACATCGACTCCCACAACCCCGATGGCCATACTGGGATGTTGGTCCCGGGCAGGTTCGTGCCATTGGCCAATCAGAAATGGGTCAATACTTGGCAGGTGGGTACGGGACTGTCAAGAAAAGTGGACGAACAGTTGTGTGAGGAAGGGAACGGTGACGCGATGCACGCCCTGGAGACTGATTCCTTTTTGACGTCGCCATGTTCTTCCAACATAAGCTTTGGGGATGCACCGTAGACATCTAGATTCTATGCAGCTTCAGATTGGCCGAGACGCAGACATTCAAGAGCTTCGGGTTCCATGTCTTGAAGTGCACTCTTGGCAGTAAAACTAGGTTGATCATGGCCCACAATCCCACCAGCGCCTACCAAACTGTCGGGTCAATACCGACCAAATTGTACCTGATGGTCTAGGAAAACGCGCTAGAGGAAACACAATTTCGTCCTCATGACCCTGGATCCGCACAATCGGACCAGCTTCATTCTGCCGTTGCCCTTTTGGAAAATCCCTGCGAGGGAATCAGAAAAAGCCTGTCCGACCGACTCAGAGTCCCCTGCAGCCTCCTGGGGATCAATGTGCCACCCCCCGGACATTTATCCGGCACCTGTACTACTCTTACCACGAAAGCCTGCTACTTATTTGTCACTCGCTCGACGTTGCTACCTCCCGAGATCATTGGACTTTGGGGCTACAGGGCGTAGGTACGTTATTTTTATTTTGTTATATTTTATTTTCGGAAAGGAGCCATAAATGACGGCCCCCCTTGAACAGGAGCCTCCGCCTCGCTTTAGGACCATTGGTTACCTGCCATCGAGCACTGACAATGTAGAGTTACCGTCGTACCTTCAATCATGGCTCTATTATACATAGACAGAAGAGGGAGGATAAGCAGGTCACAGGTATACCTGTCTCAGTTCATTGGCCTTTTATTGATGTGACTCTAAGATAATGATTCCATCCAAAACCTAAGTTGTCTTGAGTGAAGCTTAGGGAACAAGTGTGGGAGAAGCCACCCAGTGCCGTGCCACTCATAGCCCAACCACCTAATGTCATCGTCGTCATCAGTGGCATCGGCAATGTGTTTCTCGCCAGGCTGCCAGATAGCCATTATGTTAGGTCATAGGTGCAGAGAGGAGGAGGAGGGTCGATTGATTTTCCGTGTAAGAAAAAGCTTAGTTATCCTTGACCCTAATAACCCATCTTATTCTTGACCCGCCTTTTCACTGTTAATCTGCTTGGAGCTTCAAACGGAATCCGTGCTATTCCCTATGAATCCCCATCGCAGGCCAACTAGAGCCCGTCACGGCCCATCGGCGAGTCCAACGCCACACTGGCGGCGCGGGATTCTGGGTACCTGAATTTGTGCGCTAATCGTGCTGGTCCTGAGCCTTGCCTTCCACGCCAAAGAGGCCCCAACCCTGCGGCTCATCGAGTCAACCGTCTGCCGCGAGTACTACGCCCAGCACGACCTAACCAAGATCGCGCCGAATGGAGACGTCGACGAGGCCGAGTGAAAGGCCGGTGCCATCCAGAGCAAAGTGGCCTGGCTGGTCATGGCCGATGAGCTGCTCCATTTCAGCTGCGGTTCGCGAGGCCTGGCGAGCATCGTGTGTGGGGTCGAGTAGCTAATCATGCTGATGTAGATTACATCGCGACAATTCCTCTGGACATGGTGGCAAGTCCGTTCGGCCCCAAACTTGTCATGATGTTGAACTTCGTTGGCCTCATCTCGAGCTGGGTCTGGCTGCTCGTTGTCTGTAGGCGATGGACCCTCATGGTGCTGAAGGGCCGGGCATGGCGTGCTCGCCTGCGAACTAGGCGCGTTCTACAACACATTCTCCGTCAACTGGATCCTGGCCTCTTTCGTATTTTGCCTGCCTGGCGGGCAACTCATTTCAACACGGCCATCATATATTCAGAAACTGCACTGAACACCCATGGCTGGTTTGAAACCCTCCAACCCCTGGCGCGACGTCACCACACTGTAGTCCTTGTCTAACACCGGCACAGGACGACTGTATTCTAGCTCTTGGAAGGCTTCATCCAAATATCGCAACTCATCGGCCCCATTATCGGCTCTTCCCTACTGTTTGTCAACATCTGGGCTCCATACTACGTCATCATGCCCATGGCGCTCCTGTCCGTGGCTTTCGCGTTGGACTTACCGCCGAAAAGGCGTGGCACGGGGACGGACGGGGACTCTACATTGGAACAAGAGGAGCGTGAAAGCCTGGTTACCCATTCGATGCGTCACGGTGTCGATGATGGAGACCCTACGGAAAACAACCATCATTCTACCCCACAAGGCATCGTGGGTGGTAAACGTTGAATCAAGAAAGACCTCAGGCAGTTCTGGGCTTTGATCACAAAATATCAAATCCTTCCCTACGCCCATGCCGCGTGCTTCATTATGCCACTAGGAAAGCAAGCGTTGCACATCTTGCAACAATATGTGTCAAAGAGATTTAAGCTCCCCACTGCAAAGGTACGTCAATCATTAGCTCCTCCGAGAATCGAGACTAAATTGACCTTGTAACAGGTTGGGCTCCTTTTCACTATAAAAGCTGCAGTTGTCATCTTCCTCTATTTTTGCATCCTACCTACCGCGGAAAAGATGATGAAATCGATCAACACTGCTGCGTCCGTACGATTTGCCAGAGTGAGCATCATTTTCCTGGCTGTGGGGATGGCCGTAATAGGTCTCGCGTGGGATATCGGAGTCCTGATCTTGGGGTTGATCGTGTATGCCTCTGGATTTGGCTATCCAGTTCTTGTTCGCTCACTCCTTTCTCACATTGCCTTGGTACATGAACTGCCGATATCACTATTATTTTCCAGTGTCACCATAGCCGAAACTGCGGGAAGTCTCGTGGGAGCAGTCGGATTGACCACTGCCTTTACCAAGACATTTGGCCACCATGGATGGATTCAAGGGCTGCCATTTTTGGTTTGCGCAGTAAGTACACGAGAATTTGTGTTTCTGTCAATGAAATGACCTTAACTGGATACGTTAAACAAGCACATCACTGACAGAGTCAGGTCTTCTATGCAACCATGATTGTGCCGACATTCCGGCTTGATGTGGGGAAGGATGATTCCGCCCCGCAAGGAAACGACGAAGGGGGTGCCCATCAATCACGAAGTGCCGAGCCTGATGAGGCTGAAGCTGAATGATATATTCCCCCACGGTCATGAGGCCACGCGAGTAGATCCGAGGTAGATGGAAACGGATCAGACCAAAGGGATTCGGCACACGAGAAATGTGTGGAGTCCACTCTACTCCATGGCCAGATATGTGCATCGATGGGATTCGCCGTCAGCGCGGCACAAATAGATCAACAATCAAGACTCTCCTTGCATGCCAGACCTATGTCAACATTATCGCATCTTGTACAGAGACATCCATTTTCTGCATTTCTTTCACACTGGTGAAGTTATGAGTACAAGCGGCTTTTATCTCCTCCCTCCATATTCTTTCAACCACCCCTCACCCCGTACAGATTGTTGTCAGGCGCAATCTGTACAGTCATCATGTGGAGGCTTTATAACCTAACAGAGCCTTCTTTTTTCAAGACTCTTGTGATAAACCCTGATGAGCCAGCCATCTAATACTCTGTCCCTGTTTCAATCTATTATTCCAAACCCCACTGACGTACGAGATTCCCACTAAATGCATTGCCCACCAACAACATACCATATTGGTTCTTTATTCTACCCATGCTCCTGGGACTTGGTAATGAAAACAATCTAAAGAAGCCCAGAACTCTCCAGCAAACTCTTCTACCGCAAGGTCCCAAACCAGAGTCCAATTTTCCGGCTGAGCGCCGTAGCAGAACGACTTTAATCGAGGACCGCACCTAGAGCGAGTTAACCCCCGGCATGGCTGATCAAACCACCGCCAACTTTGGAGCCACTCATCTTTTTCGTATAAAGTCGACTCGCATATGGCATATTCTATCAAGTTCGTCCCTGATAACTGCAAGTCGAGAAGCCACATCTGCATTGAACTTTGAATCTGTCTGCAGTTAGACCGCTTCTTGAGTGGTGATCGCGGAAGCTTGTGCTGTAGGTGGAACAAGGCGGTGAACAATGGTGTCACAGTTTCCCATGCCTTCTCGCTCCTCCGGCTTCTGGCTTCGGACGATATATCCAAGAAGATCCAACGAGCAAGCTCACGCCAAGTTTCAAAGATGCCCCCAAGTCCAGATGCTGACTGCGGATATATTGATGAAGTTGCTGAGTTCTCAAAATATATCTTTGCAAACTGATGAAGCGAGCTCTCTGACGATGATTGCATTTGATACCGAAACTCAGCTGACGAGAGGCCTTGCTCCTGCCTCAGGGTCTCAAGCATTACCGATGGATCTACATACGCCCAGACAATACCACCGTAACGGAATGTGGCCGGCAAGTTAGACAGGTTTGGAATTAGTTCTTGACTTACTAGATTCAGTAGCCCAGGAACCTTCCAAATCAAACGATGCAGACTGCTTCGTTTAGTGTCACGGTAGTCCGGTAGGAAAAGATCGGTTACCGCTTCGTCTAAAAGTCCCCGGGATATTAGGAAACGATATATCTCCAGGATATTTCGATGGTCTTTGTCGGTTCTGCATAGATAATATAATGGCGTGGAATCAAACTTGTCTGTTTCAGAAACGGAAATACCAAGGTCTATCAAGAATTTGAAGACATCAAGGTGACCTTTGAATGCAGCGAACTGGTACTTGGTTAACAAGAGAGATAAGCTAGGATTCCTGAATGACTAACATGAAGAAGAGTCCAGCCAGATGGATTACGATCATAGATTGATGCGCTATTTGAGTTTAACTCACTCATCAACTTTGACCTAGACCCCTCAAAAGCATGCTCAAAGATACTAGTTTCGGAAGGACGAACAGTCCACGGCCTGAGTTGAATTGTCCACCCATTCATTGCCCTGCATAGCTGCATGTCCCATGCTTGTTCACATAGCCACGAAGGCCATTGAAGCCGAGTCTGATATACTGCGAACAATTAGCATCTCGGCGAGGCGGGCTGCGATGCTCTACAAACCACGATGGGTATATGGCCGAGGGCTCTTTGACACTCTGCCCGTAAAATCTACAGTTCGAACTGAAATATTTCCTAAATGGTCCCATTTACGGCACGGGAGTCGCATTGAATCAAGCCAACCGTCAGTTAGGGAGTATTGCTTCTCTTGTGATATTTGGGTACCACAATCCTGTTCTTCTTCCGGAGATGCAGCTCTCTCACTTGACTTTTGTAGAGACTCGATGATTATCAAAGGCTGTAATTTCGTAAGGGTGCTGTGGGGTATCAGTCATAATACTTCAACACTAACGAGTAAATACCAACATGAGATAGCTTTGTTGGGCAATAGAAAGGATATGCAAGGCGTTTTTCAAACGTTCTTGGTACTCAAGAACTTTACGGTGCTTGATCGTAACCCTGATCTTTAACAAGTTGTTCTTGAACCCATTGCTGGACGGAATTTGCTGATGCATATCTTTGACTAGGTGTTCCAGGTCTGTTACCGCACGACGACAGTAGTTGAAGCTGAGGTTTACAGTGTTGTCATACCGGAAGTTCTGCTGATTGCGAAGAATCTCACATTCTAGTTCCGCTAGAATAGGATGAAGTACCTCAAGTTGTAGTAGAAGGTGGTTAATACTTTCTGGGACTTCTTTGACCTCTGACCATAGCTTCTTTAGTGCTAGGGTACTAGAAGCAATACGCCCAGCAAGCTCCGCAACGGTTATGACGCTAGAAACAAGTCCGAGTATCTCAGCCATGATTTGGGCGCAATTGGAACAGCTGCATTTATTGTTGATGGGTGCGTATGTCGTCGGGCGAAGAAACCATAGATGGATCGGACGAAACTATAAGGCATGCGATATCGATGCCTTTACTCGATTGGAGCCACCTAATTTTCTCGATTTTGAGTGTAAAGTTCAGCTCCAGAGCCGAATACTTGATATTGGAATGACTTTGGCTTCCGTTTTACGGCGCATGCGAGCGCAGCACATTCATAAATAGGTGACCAGCAGCCTGTTGGGGAACACGTCATCAAGGCAACCTTGCATTAGCGTACCGTACCAAGCAACTTTGTAGTTATTTGTATCACTTCAATGTGACCGAAGCCTTTGATGAGGCTAGCTGGGCGCTAAGAGGGGGTGGCGCAGTTATAAGTATTTCAACATTCTAAATTGAAATAGGAAAACAAAGCACAAATACGCATATTTTGTCACTGATAATTATTCACCGTTTCCAATCAGCTCCGATCTCGAGGAGTTTTGGCACCCACACCCAAAGTCGCCAAGATATCAATAAATACCGTATGTCAGATTTGAAATCTCTCTTACTCTAGACGCCCCTTCCCACCCTGTCAACCTTGTCATGTAGCCGTCGCGTAGCTAAGTTGAGGGCCGTGCTACCATTTATGATATTAGAGTCGGTAAGACCAGGGGAGGGCCTGGACTTACAACATTTGAGACATGTTGCTTGTCCACATTTTTGCAGTCTCTCAGACCTATAAGCTTGGATTATATTCATCGTATGACCCTTTTTGTTTCTTTTTTTGCAATAGTCATACGTTGATTCCATAATATCCATTCCACCACACTCATACACGATGTATGTATCAGTTTGGAAGCACATTATCGCGCATCAAGACATGAAGACACCGGGGTACAGTGTGAAAGGACAGATGCAATCAAGGTGGCAGGAACACTTCCGTGCGAAAACAAAGCGTTCTCACAAATTTGATGGTTATTTCGGTTGCGGAGAGAATAAAATCCCGTGGCCTACTGTCGTATTTTCTCGGGGGAATGGCTTTGTTTATGGCCGAGCGACATGCACGTCTTGTGCATCCAGCAATTATGTGACCACTCAGCCAGCGCCACGTCATATGAGGTCATAATCTTAGGCGTACTTGACCGTGCTTCAACGCAAGTAGCCGAGCCTCGTAGATGTAGCCGAAGTATCAACTCGCTCTGTTTAGTCACTAATTGCGTTTCATTCAGGTCTGTACAAAAGTGTACCCAGTTTAGACTCGGCACACTTAGGCAGCAAATACGTGATTCAATGTGAAATTAATGGATTAAACAATA
The DNA here is from genome assembly GCA_014621425.1 of Cylindrodendrum hubeiense. NCBI lineage: Eukaryota > Fungi > Ascomycota > Sordariomycetes > Hypocreales > Nectriaceae > Cylindrodendrum > Cylindrodendrum hubeiense. The sequence continues at coordinate 156,506 of JAANBB010000039.1, forward strand.
AAAATATGATCACTTTTCACCTAGTCTGGTTGTGATAATCACCCATCCACACTGGTCTCGAGCTAGCCAATCCATCCTCCAGAGGCTGTGTGAGAGGACACATGTGCAGGGAGCAGTGAGGCGACTCCGACCCTCTCATAAAAAGAATTCTGATAATCCGTGCTGACTGGCTTCATGACAATAACCCAGTGAGTTCGTGTCGCGGTGGAACATGGCTCTTTTTCTGTTCCAACAACTACGCAGCAAAGAGTCTGGATATCTTCATCACCAGACTTGTCGAAAACGACTCTCTGGAGTAGCTCTTGCTCATCGATTACCAGATCACATATTGTGACTTGTAGATGAATGGGCTTGGAGTACTCCCAGTCCCAATGTTGCCTATTCGAGGTATTGATGTTAGGCGCAAATGGGCTTGCGAAATGATCAGTCCAGTCCGCGCCATCCATAGGAATCTCCAAGTAGTCGATTTCACCGCAATAGGCCATCAAAGACCAAGACGGAATGTGGCGATTTGACTGAAATTGGATGCGCGTAAGAAATCCATTCCCGCTTCGCTTCCACAAGAGACTTCTAGCGAGATGAGACTCAAAAACACCGTACCCACCATTAGTTTCGAAGGTACGAACCAGACGTCTTTCCAGCCCTGATATGGCTATTGGCCTATCCTCTGGCCTTGTAAATAATAGAGTCGAATATCTCTTATACAAGTGCTGGAAGAAGAGGATTCTGCCTCCCTTGAAGTAAGAAAGAACGGACTGGGGAAAGTTTGAGTCTCCAAGAAAGGCTGACTTGGAACTGAAAAGAAGTTAGCAATGGATCTAAGCGAATAAATCGCGTAATTGTGAGATAATACTAACTTGCTCAACTTCGCAAGGGTTTCACAGCGAACACCTTTTCCACATTCCCAGTAAGCCTGCGTGGACGTGAAATATATGGTTCGGCGAGAGAGCGCTCTTTCTTGCATAACCCAACCTCGAAGGCTTAGAATTGACTGTTCGACATCATGGTTGAAGTTATCGATGGATTTGCAGATATAAATAGAGCCACTAGCGGGTGTTTCAACCAAAATGCAGGGTCTAGGGTTGCGCTTGCCGATGAAGCCATCAATACTCGAGGTTGCAGAAGCCGCTGCAAGGGTGAAATAAGCTGAACTGAACACGTCTTCCATCCGGCCACTTTCACTTTCCCAATCCTCTGCATCATCTTGAATGATGCAAAGTGAGTCGATCCAGATATATTGAACATCCAGCAATCGAGTGATGCGGACGGCATCTTGGAAGGTCTTTGGCAGTCGGTCATAGTCGATGTTTTGTCTCAATGCTGCCAAATTACTCTTGTATGCACACCACTTTTGATCATCCGACAATTGACCCCAACAATGGCTCAGCGCTATGTATTGGCCAGTCTTACCGTCAGTATCATCTAGAAGTCGGAGAGTTTGGTCATCTCCCCGGCCTACATCGATAACCCTTGTTGGCAGTTGAGCACGACCTGATATTATTGTACCTGGTGTGCAGGAATGTATATTATTACATTCTAGTAGCCACTCTTTCATGAGGTTTGATTGGAGTGGTCCTCCCTCTTCTGGTAAAATCGGGAAGCCCATTTGTGCCTCTGGATGAGGTGGTGTTTGTGACACTGCCATACTGTCAAACTGTGATCTCGGTTAAAAGTGAGCTTGGGGAATGAAACATACTTGGATTCGCATAGATAGATAGAGATGAGGCTCCAGACACACTACTGCGAAATGCCGACCCGGACCGATCGAGGGTAATTCTGCTGTCGCCTGAAATTCCGTCCATTTGAGACACTTGGTAGAGCAATGCACAGAGATCGCATTGCTTTCCACTCTCACCAAAATCAGAGAGTTTGCCCTCAATGGAGAATCCCGCTATCCATATGTTCATAACTTCGCATCTACTGCAAAGTCTTGCCTTGGGGAAATCCTTCGACTCACTGGATCGTGCAAGTTTCTTCAGGAACCTGTTGGCCAAGTACATGTCAGGTTGCGTGGCCCACACATCGTTCAAATTAGTCAATTGCTTTTCGTCATTAGTTATTTCAACTTCCGAAAACCCAGCGTTGATTTCTTTGGACCTACTGGCTACCAGGGCTGTCAGGCTCAGTGGACACTGGGGCTTCCGAAACCCTTAACTCACGACCTAGCAAGAACTAGTTAGATCAACTGTCCATCATTATAATAATGGGAAAATATTTCTTACATTCTGTTCCCAAAATCTATCAGTCAATATCTCGAAAGCTGTGTTCGTTAGATGGGGATTTGTACATACTGATGCTAAAAATTAGCTGTGGAAGTCAATAATGCCGAGAAGAGGTTTTACTTGCAATTTCAGAAATCAATGGCGGCTTTGAAATCACAACATTCTTGTTTTCGTATGGCTCGGAAAGATGTTGCGGCATGTTAAGACCACTGCCATGTATAATCTGGTCCTTCCTTGGAGGAACCATCAAGTGGGTTGAAGCGACGCCTCTACGCTTTGTCCAGAGAGACGTGTTGAAGAGAAATGACCGGTCAAATGAGGCTTGATGATGAATCTTGGAGAAGCTTTCAACGACCTCTGGTGCATTTGCACGTATGTTCTCTGTTCTTTTGTTATCACTGTCATGACTTAGCTTTACTTTGAGCAGGCGAGTTTTGATTAGCGACAGTATAGCTTCCATCGCACACTTTTTGTTGTAACCACCCAGTTCTCGTGACAAATCATCCATACACTGTTTTACCACAGGGTGTACTTTGCAATCATCGCTGATTTGATGCTGATTGGATGGTTGCTTGATTGTGCGCTCCCAGAAATGGAGGAATGATCCTGGTCTGTTGAATTTCGACAAAGCGTCTTGACCGCCAAGCAACCAATGAGAAACTCCAAATAGATGCAGCCCATAGACCAGATATCGTAGTCTCGAGAGCGAGGTTTGTCGCTCCTTTTCTCCTCGCATTCCGGTGCCTCGTAACGAAAAGTACCAATGTTCGTGTCCGTGATGACGTTGCGATTCTGGGTCGCTTCAGCGTGGTATTTTCCGAGGCCTAGATCGGCGATTTTCAGAATCCGGCGGCTCCCATTGCCTTCCAAGAAACAAAGGATGTTTTCTGGCTTCAAATCTCCGTGTCGGAGATTTGCATTATAGAGAGCCTCCAGCCCTCCTGCCAGCCCGAACATCTGTTCTAATGACCACTTGACAAGATTCATGTCTCTCTGCAGCCCACCGGAGGGTAGTTTCTGGTCTTGGGCCCAGAATTCTCGTAGATTTCCCCCTTCAGCCCATGGGAATATAAAAGAGAAGGTAATTTCCTGTTGGCTGTTCAACTGATAAACAGCAATTGCTGGAATGAGGTGAGGATTTCCTAGCTCACGAGTTTTTTTTAATACAGACGCTTCATTCTCAAATTCCGGCAATCCTCCTTTGATCAGTGTTTTTATCGCAAGAAGTTTAGGAAACTCGCCCCTGACCTAGTTTTGAGAACCGAATTAGATGGGGAGGCTTTACCTTGGTCCATGTTTGGATTCAGGTACAATTACTCACAGATACTTGTTGGTGCGTCTTATAGGCTGTTACTTGCTTAACGGTCGCGAAATAGCCACTCTTTGTCTTGTTTGCGTTTGCGATAGTGAAGGGTAAAGGCCTGTGAATACTAAAGCTGTATTCCAGGGGGTCCCCTGTGAATACAGGACTCAGAAACAGCCATTGCTTGTCTGCGAATAAGTCCAAGAGATTGTCTTTCCAATTGGAATAATTTGAAAACAGGGCCCATCTATCGTCGCTCACTTTTCCTGTCTTCTCATCCAATTTTCCTACCTCATTAAGAGCTTCAAGCCCTTTTTTTCGACTCTTCTTTGGTATGAGGCCGACCGGCAGGCAGCTGTCATCGAAACGACACTTGTGAAAGTCGACAAGAGTGTATACCATCTCAATGTGAACCAGTAGCAAAAAGACGCGTTTCCCATTACCTGAACTATAACGAACAAGTTCTTGGTTGCCAGCAACTTCGGTATACTCTAATTCTCGCTCAATGTTTGCGTATGTCGTGAATTCGTCAATGCGATCTTGGGGAAGGAATTCGCTTTGATCGAATACGGTCTTTTCAAGGTGATTTCGAATTCCGAATGCAAGGTCATGTTCTTCATCCGCTCTAATGGAGTCAGTATGGGCACTTGAACAATTCACATTGACTAACGGTGATGACTGTTGTTGGTCCATTGTGACGAGTTTGTCTAATTGGCAGGCCTCGAGATGTTAAAAGTCGCATGCATGATTTAGCACGTGGATTGCTAAAATATCCCTGGTACTGAAGGGTCTATTTAAATTTCAACTGCTGCATTATCCAGACACTTTTCCCTCACAAATGCAAATCGCAGTTGCCGTCATGAACCAACAGGGGGGGGGGGACTCGTAATCGCAAAACCTCAAACACTGAAACAAGGCTACCAATGATAATACAAAACTACCATATAGGGTGAGATTTTATTCCGGGTGTGACATTACCTCGTCTCGAGCGCCCGTCGGCTTTGGGGATGGTGTGCTAATGTGAGATTTTCATTGGGACTCACCAGGAGGGGGAATCAGCCCTCCATGCATATTGACAAATCCATCACGTCGGGCACGTAAATACCGCAAGCAAACCTTGCACTGGGTTACTCGCTAGGATGAACTCGAGCCAGAAGATAAGCCACTGCATGTAGCACGCAGCATTTTAAAAGCAAACGTGTACGGAGGATGGGAGGGGTGGGGAAGGCGTGGATGCCATTACCCCAGAGGGCCTGGGTTACTTTGCACCGATCTTGTTCTCACGTCGCAATATGACGTGCTGACACAGATAAAAAATGTAAATCAGTCCCCCCCGTGAATAAGAATTTCTCCGCATCTCAACCATTTTACCACTCGTCGATGAAGTCATTGTACCATATCTCTTAGACATGAGTGGTACTCAAGAGCAGTCTGGGTATCTTCAACTTTGTTCAGTTCGTATCCGTGTTAGGTTCACCTCTGCTCAACCGAGCTGGAGCCACTACAGTCTATAAAATGGGGTGACGAAAAAGAAATTACATAAAATAAAATAAAAGGCCCCCAAAATTGTCCACACAAGTCAATTTCAGTATCTTAGTTGGGCGTCCTGGCGGCTCGAAGGTCAGCTTACGCCGCTATCTTTAGCTGCTTAATGTCGCAGTCCAAATTTACAAATCACATACCCTGAACACCCTTTCCTGAGCCCCAAAATCCAAATGGATGTGGTAAAAGTTGTGTTGCATTTCCACTCTCCATGAGTGTGCATTATTCAACCCGTCAAGAATATATTTGAGATCCCTCTGGCTGATTGCTTTGGAATGGACCCGAATAACCGTCTCCCTGTTGGCCATGATATCTCTCTTCGTGCCAAGACTGGATTGAACTTGCCTGCCAAAGGCTTGATCGGGGTGATGATAATTCTAGGTTCGAGTGAAAGACCTTGTGGTGCGGTAAACTTTGGGAATCGAAGCCCTAGTCAAAGGGCGAAAATGTCGGCGCGAGGCGTGAGGGAGGACCAGTCGTACTTGTAGGCAAACCAACAGGCCGGGAACCGATGGCCATTTGTGAGTTCATTTTTTGTCAGTCGTCATTAACCAGGCGTCACATCAAATCAATGCAGTGGCGAAGCACATGTGAGACGCAGGAGGTGGTCAGAGGCACAAGGAACGAGTCAACTCAGCACAAATAACCCTCGAAACACAACACTAGTACCTACTGCCGGGCTAATTTATTGCGTCAAGTCTGCCTTGGCGCACCCTCCTTGCCACCTTAACTGGGGTCGCGATCTGTAGGTGGCCATGTAGCGCCATGTAGCTGATCACCCCATCCGTTTGCGGTGTCCCATAGAGATGTACGAGGATCTCTCGCAAACCTGACATCGTTTGTCAACTCATGCTGCACTAGATCAACACCGCAAACCGTCGCAGATCCCCGTACTGCCCGGGCAGGTGGTAACTCGAGCTCATCCCGCAATATCACACGACCGCCCTTTGTGCGCCGTGGCAACATGCGCAGGGTCCTCCACACTAACCATCCACTAGCTGAGCTCACACCACTTGAGATACGTGATGACGTTAAATAGGGATAGCGGTGGCGTTGAAGGGGGCAGCGAAGGTCATCAGGGCTGGATTTCTTGCCAAGTGATTCGTTGCCTTGTGTAACCGCCAAGCCATGTGGTCACACCTTCCCTTCTCTGCAGGACCCTACAAGAAAGATGCAAGTCACTTTAGGCAAATCCCTGAAATTACTCTAGGCGACTTCTATTGGGTGCCTGGTTCTGGCAGAGGCACAGTAATGGTGTAGTCCTTTACATCCTGGACGCCTCGCCTTCAGCCTGAGTCCCCATCGCCAGCCGCTGTATCCAGCTCAACACTGGGTAGACTGGCATATTGAGTGATTTAGCGAAAGATATAACAACAGTGTCACCTTTTTCATACATTGCATTATTTAGTGGTTCTCAGTTCGCATGAATGTGCAATTACCCACCTATGATCTCTGGCTCCGCTGTGATATGGCCTGCGACAACCCTGCACAAAATGCCACTGCACGGGCTGGGTTATGTTCTGATTTCATATCCAACCAAAGCAGCACACTCGCCGCAGTTGATACGGAGCTACTGAGCCTTCCTCAAATCTCTGGTCCCATGGATCCAGACACAGATCAACCTTCCAGTACCTCTCTGCCGTTAACTAAATATCTCGCCCACGAGGGTGGTGTATTCCAACCATCACCGAATACCAGTACTATCGTCACCATCAATGGGACCATTCGGAGTAAATCGACGACTCAGGAAGTCTCAATGAGAACTGAAAACACCACCAACTCAGAAGTTGACCATACTCACGCTCACGGTATGGGTACAACTAGCAGTGCAGTCGATGCCATCGTTCCTAGTCGTGTCTTGGAAAGCGCCCGAACAGTATTATTGGAGGAAGTAGACCATTCTATCAGAGAATCGATGAAAACGTCTGTCTCTGACGACGAGGAATACCTTCCTATCAACAAACTCAAAGAACTAATCAACGAAAAAAACACGCTTAGTCTTCTGAAAGATGCACGCCCTTCTCTCAGTGTAAAAGAGCTTCATCATTACACTCACCAGGTTGTCTTCGGTGATGATCCTTCCCTCAGCAGGCAGAAGATCCTGGCCATTTTTGTACTTGCACGCTGTATTGACTACATATTTGAGTTGATCGACACAAATATCAATGATTCAGATCTTCCATTGATCCATACTTGGGATCAAAATGGGAAAAGATACATTGTGCGCAGCTCAAGGACTTCATCGACTCTTCAGTGTTGCAATTCATGGGATACGAAAGATGTTCAACTGTTCACGTCCTTGCAGAGGAAGGTGACAGCTACGGTGTTTAGGCCCAACAATAATCAGTTGGCGCTGCAAGACGTACAAACACAAACAATTCTTCCCAAGACAATTCTTCCTTTTCTTGAACACACACTTCAAGGATCCGGTGGGGAGGCGGCTATTTACAAGGTCAAAATTGATCCGGCACATCACACATTCCACGATTCAGAGGTATATAAACCTCAAGCAATATACCAGATGGAGTAAACTAACCTCGTGTTAGCACTTAGCTTTTGACCACAACCCATATTTTGCGTTAAGGGTCCCGTACCGGAGTGATTCACAACAATTCGAGCGGGAATTAAACATACTACAGCGGTTTAGCGGCATGAACAACGCACATCCACATTTGCAACAGCTTTTATATGCATACCGAAGAAACGATCAATTTTACTTTCTGTTTCATTGGGCGGAATGTAATCTAAAGCAGTACTGGGAACGGGACAAAAATCCCCCCAAAACTACTCAAAAGCTTTCATGGCTGTTGGAACAATGCTTAGGGATTTCCCAAGGACTGCAGAAGATACACAAAGCATTTTCTGGAGATCTAGAAAACAGAAAACAACGCATTTTAACCGTTGGGGATCCTGGGAAAGATTGGGGGAGACATGGAGACCTAAAACCTGAAAATATTCTCTGCTTCAAGAGGCGAGGCGAGATGCATTTTGTCATTTCCGACTTTGGGCTCTCGCGCTACCATTCACATCAGTCCAAGTCACTTTCTGATCACCTCCGGAAAATCTCACCCACATATCGAGCCCCAGAAGTTGATATGAAATCGAAAATCTCGCCTAAATACGACATTTGGACTCTTGGGTGTCTGTTTCTTGAGCTCATCTCTTGGTTCGTATTGAGCGATGAAGAAACCCGCATACATTTTTCTCGTCAGCGACTTGAGGAAGACATCCCAAACCTTTACTTCCCAGAAGACAAGTTCTTTAACTATTCAAATGGAGGACACCCCGAAGTGAAAAAATCAGTTAAGAAGGTCCGTTTTGACTCAATATCTTGATACTCGAATTATTCAACTAATATCCGACCGACAAGTGGATCAAGCGAATTCGCGATAACAGTAATTATCAAGCTATTGACCAGTTATTAAGTATGATCGAGCAGCATCTTTTAGTCCCCAAATCTGAAGACCGCTGTGAATGCGCCTGGGTTCGACAGGAGCTTGAGAGAATCCTACGCGACTTCACATCATCTCAAGGTCAAGAGATTCAAGGTTCCAATCTTCAAGTGAATATAAATCCATCAGTATGTACACTCAACCAAGTTTCAGCATTATATCTAAGCCAAACCAGACTCCAATATTTTCCGATACCGAAACAAGGGAGGCGGGTATTGTGATGTCGAGTGATGGGTCTCCAGATTTAACATTCACCAACTATCAGCAAGATGTTGATGGCCCAGACAACGTGAAGACATTAACATCTAGATCGGCATTGGAGCAATTGGTAGGGGAATTGAATTCAGAGTTGTTGGAAGAAAACGCGCAATCTATCCGAACGCCGGAACCCAAAAAAAGAACTCAACCTCGATTGAAAAAGAAGGTTCAACGCCTATACCTAAAAACACGGAGGCTTTTGAAGGATATTCTTACCTTAGTTAAGTGAGGTCTAAAAGATATAGGTGCGAATCAAAGGAGTCGAAGTAATGAGATGTATTCAACTGGTACGAGAGTATCACGAGCGGTCGCGTTCAGTGAGGACTAGGCGAAACTTCGGCTCTTATATCAGTTGTGCGGCATAGTTCTGACTTCGATGATCCTTGAAGGGCTGCTTTTTATTATGTATTGCACTATTTTAATGATGTTTTCTCCGCTTTCGACTTAACACGAAGTTGACATCCCTCGCAACGCCAACGGTAAGTGCTGGTACCATTCATTCTGCTAGTATTTTGATCGTACCTACCTGCAGACGATTCTCAATAGTTTTCTAACACTGAACATCACGTTTCAACCTCTCAAGTATCTTATTAAGTGCTTGTCTGTCACATCCACTAGGTTCAGACCAGTTGGCTGATCAGCTCTTCGGGTTGAAAACAGCTGCCAATACTCTAGGAAGTCGGTTCGCCTTGTTCTCGTTCTCCACACTAGGTAGAATACCATGAACTCGCCTTTTAGTTCTAACAACTAAATATCAGAGCCGCTGCTGTCTTGGAGTTCGAACTTAATATCCATTTCGAGATTGATGTTTTCAACGCTGTAATAACTAATTAAATACTATGAGAGAACTACTATATTATCAGAGCGAGCTTACTCGCTTTGTGAGATATCCTTGATATATCTACACAAAGTAAGTTGCCACTTCCTCTGTGATAAGCAGAAACGCACAACAGGTAAGCCCAAACCCACCTACCAGCAGCAAAGGCTCGCACAAGGTAACGTATTTGGTCCTGGTGGGAGCCTTTAGCAGGTATTATAAATCGAGCAGGTATATTCAGGTCTGTTAAAGTCTGGCAAAATGTCCTTAAAAAAGAAAACTGATTCTACCTTAAATTCAATATTAAGCTCATATATAATAAATAGACCAACAAGAGGTCCAGGGCGTACATTTAAAGAGTAATATGCACTTCCTAGGTAAAAACAATGAGCTGATTAAGTGTTTATACTCTCTGCCGTATACTGTGACCTTGATGATGTCTGTCGAAGTTGATTCTGGGACCAAAGAGACTGTAAAGGTGGCTAACCGTGACCTGCCTGAGCGAGGCAGGATGACACGGTGGGGATATCATAGGACCTGGACTTTAACATTCGTCAGTCGCATGTCGTATTATAGGAGATTAATTAAACACCTAGAGTCGGCTGACTACCAATAGTGTTCTCCGTTTGTGTGTAGCGTCTGCTGGTGTCCTATCCATCGAATTTATGGCTGGCCACTTGTCATTGGCGATGTTCCACGCGCATGACGTTTAGAGAGTATCACAAATGTGTATGGTGTTCGCCCTGGTGCCTAAGTCTACACTGGCTCATACGGCGTGAGAGGCTCAACCTTGAAACTTGGTGTTGAAAATAGTATTGCTATTTAGAAGAGTAAGAGTCATATGGCAAGGTGGAATGGCCATGTGAAGACCCAAAAGACTAGGCAGGTAGGCACTCAACGGGGCGTACGTCGGTTGCCAGGGCCATTGGTCTGAAAGGACGACGAGAAGTCAACCTGTTTCAGTGACGTGTTTTGTAGCAAAGCTGAAGGTCGGTGCTATGGAAGGGGTGCGGATGCTAACGGATGTAAGACGGGGAGGCTGCCTGCAGGTTGGCGGCACAGAGGCGAACTGTAGCAGGTTGCGGCTCAGCACATCAGTTGGTTACTCGTGTCATTCCTAGCGAGTGACCCCTGTCGCGTGACGCCGTGCGCCTGCTTATTAGTCGACTCATGCCAGGTTTGCACGACCAAACCAAAGGGCAAAAGCACATGTTCTCAGGCGCCGCGACCACAGGCAACACCTGGGGAAAGATGAAAAAGTCCAGGTTTATACATCGATCGAAGCCCATTTCTGAACCTGGCCCCGGCCGTGATTCGCTGCCTCGGACCCGCCTTGTTTCAATAGAATCGGGAGCCTCGCTTACTCGGTGCGCCCGAGTCGGCAAATGCGCCACGTTGTAGCATCACAATTGTGCGTAACCTGATTCCAAATACAGGCGGCGTGGTATGTGCGTCAACAGCCGCCGGTGAGCCCACGTCCCAGACGCAAGGTAATTGGCCTCTCGTTCATATTTACGGAGAGTGCGTCATTAGTCGGCCGCAGACATGTTCTAGGATGTCTCTGCCCGACGACGCAGCTTCGATTTGGGGGCTGTAATTGGCATTTGGTACGTGGGTGTGTCAATTGGACAAAATTGGATCCAGGGCAGAACCGAAGCGCACAGCTGTGCGCACGCTTTAGTCCCAAGAAAATCGATCTCTAGCCAACACCCCTGCCTGCCTAGTGTCTCGTGACAATTGTCGGCGTACTTTCGTGGTGGGCCTCTTGCGTTCATGGTAGGCCTCTTCCTTGCATGGTGGGCCTCTCGCAGCATCGCAAGGCGTCCACTGTTCTTCAAGTTGATATTATATAATGTTGATGAGTCTGTCCATTGTATTATGCATTGGGCGAGTATGAAGTATTCTCAGTCTCTGTCCATCTTTGAATTAAAATGAAACTTCTTGATATCAAAACACGCAGAGTGGTCCACCTGCACGATACAGAATTACCTCCATACGCCATACTATCACACGCCTCGACCAGCATCACAAATGCTTCACCAAAGACACAGTGGGCAATTGGAGACAAGTTACAACCCCCCCTCCCATTCCATCATCAAATCACTCGGGCATGCGAGGAGGCTATCAGCCGAGGCATCACCCACCTCTGGGTCGACTCCCTCTGCATTGACCCTGCATCCTCGGCCGACTTGGATGAGGCGGTCAATGGCTCCTCTCGGAGACTAAGGAACTCCTCAGTATGCTTTGCTTATCTTGAGGATCTCCCGGCCGACGGACCCCTCTTAGACCAGGATATCTGGGGACGGTGTAGATACTGGGGATTGGCCTGGACGGTGCAGGAATTAATCCTGCCCTCAAGCGTCGAATTATTTGATAACAAGTGGAACCAAAGAGGCTCCAAGACCTCTACAGAGCTTCTACCTTTACTTTCAAACATCACTGGAATTCCCAGAAGTGTATTACTTGATAAGGATGCACTTTCTGAAACTCCTCTCGCGCTCCGGATGTCTTGGTTCGCAGACAGAACCGCCAACCGCGAAGAAGACACAGCATATTCAATGGCAGCCATCACCGGAGTTACAATTCCAGTGCGTTATGGCGAAGGTGCTGAGAGGGCATTTCTGCGCCTCCAAGAGGAAATCCTCCATGACACTCGCGACGGGTCCATCTTTGCCTGGCGAAGTGCTGGCAATGAGGATATTCGCGGACTCCTGGCTCGCTCCCCGTCAGAATTTCGTCACTTCGCAACAGAGCCTGAATCCTCGCACCAAAGGGAGTGGACCTTTGACGGCAGGGTCAGCTTTAGTAGCAGAGGCATCCAAGTCGAGTCGCGGGCCTCTCAGCACGGATCATGCATCCTGCTCGACATTGGCCGACTAGGAACGCGTGATGTTCAGGGTCATAGTCCGAGCGACAGGTTCGGAGTCTATCTCCGAGAGTGCAATGGCATATATTTCCGCGTGAATCCAGCTGCAGTGGCCGGCATGTCGGAAACCGGGTGGCCGAAAAGATTAGACGTGGCTCGGGATATAGACTCTCGAAGTTCGGACAAAATCCGTGCCCAATTCAATATCAACGACCAGTCTATCGATGCAGAAATACGGCAAGGCATCTGTCACAACGACTCAACCGGCAGCCTACCGCAACGCCCTAAGAAACAGGACTCGTCAACTAAGCCAACACTTCCCCATGAGCTTGCAGAATATGAGCTACTGAAATCGCCGCAACCATTCAAATATTCAGCCCGAAGTCCTTCTGGAACCAAACGGAGTAGGTCTGGACAGCCTATAATGACTATCAAGAGTCAGCGACACCGTGGAAGAGTTCCGCCACTCGAGAGCGAGAACAGCGAAGATGACGAGATGGCTTCATCTGAAAGTGAACTGGACGACAGCTCCTCGACCGGCAGTGACTCTGAAGACGGCCTCGACAGTGAAGACAGCCACTCGCTATGCGAGGATAATACAGTTGGGGGGTACGATTTAGATGCGGATCACAAATTTCAAAGTGCGCGAGGAGACATGCTGGGGTTCCTATACGACAAGATTCAACCGTGGATGACCTCGGCGCGATATGTTGCGCCACCAGACAACAAGCAACCACCTCGCAAACGCGCCAGAACTACCGACTGCAGACCTCAGTCAGGATATCTCGAGGAGGAGGACCAGACCGACCCAGAACTCGTCGTCATCTCCCGCCTTGATGGATACTTCGACCTGGCCTGCCCCTTTTACGTATCGAACCCGACAAAGTATCAACATTGCCTGTTGAATCACGACTTTCCGTCCATCGAGGACGTGACCCGTCATGTCAAGAAACATCACACACAGCCGCCGTACTGCCCGATGTGTCGCCAGACGTTCGACCGAGCCGTGGTCAGAGACTGCCATGTCCGCGCGAGGACGTGTGAGATCCGCACCCCAGAACCCATCGATGGAGTCAGCGCGTATCAGAAGGCCGAGTTAGTGAAAGGCGACAAGCCGCATCTCAGCGACAGGCGGCGGTGGTTACACATCTGGGCCACGATCTTCCCCAATACCGAACCTTGTCACTCGCCGTACCTCGAGGATGGCATCGAATTGGCGGTAACCATGGCCAGAGACCACTGGGCGCAGGACGGCATGGACTACGTCGCAGAGTACTTGGCGGATCACCATCTGCTTTGTCAAGACCAGGAGGGTGAGAAGACTGCGCAGGCCGCAATACACAGTTTAATGTTGGAAGCCTTGTTGAGCAAGGTGGTGGAAACACACGGTTCGGTTGAAGAAGGTTGAGATAGGGAGACGGAGAGCTAGTACCATAGACGGCAATGCGATGGGGATTGAGGGAATCAAGAGCAGTGTTTCTAGACTTATAATACACAGACAGTGAGAGAAACATTCACTGAATTAGGCTTGGTGGTAATTGTGGTAGATTGTCATTTATATTTATTTATCCTAATTCTGCCTTTGATATTGATTATTTTTAGGCCTAATTATATAAGTTTGCTTTTAGGTTAAGGGTATAAGTGTGTATGATTTAGTTAGGACTTAGGGGCTAAGCTTTGTATTTGTGTGCGAAGCAATACTCATCGGAATAGTGTCAATAGGTAGTGAGGACAACACGCACTGAAGCTTGATTACGGTTGGTAGTAATCATGGTAGATTGTCATAAATCAAAACTGCATAATTGATAGCATCTTGTCGCACTATTGTATGTACAAACGTAAAATAACCCGCCGCTAGTCCCGAGTCTAGACAAAAGCTCCGACAATGACTAGGCTTTCTTTGTTCCTGGTCTTTGTTATGTGCCGTTGTAATGCGACCGTATTACAACAAGTGTGTCGTGGAAAAATGGACGAAAAACAACCGCAGTCATCCAGCCGAGCTCCAGTTACGGGGACGCCTGTTTAAGCAGCGCCGGGTTCGTCGTCTAAAAAGTCCATGTCGCCGAAATCCAGGTCTGGCATGGCGGGTCCCGTGTAATCCAGGTCTGGCACGGCGGGTCCCGTGTAATCCAGCGCCTCTTGGAGAATGCGCAGGTCCGGGGCCGGGGCCAGCGGAACATTGGCTGGAAACTCGCCCGGCATCTGGATCTGCGGGCCGCCGGGGAGCGGAGCCTGACGGTGAGGGTCCGGGGGATTTCCCGGGCTGGGGAGGACCTGCTGCGGGCTGCCGCCGGTGTGGAAGCCGAGCTGCCTGAAGGAGCCCTGGGGCATGGCGGACATGGCACCGCCATAGATGGCCGAGATGTCGCCTGCAAACGACGTCGTGGCGGCCTCGTTCAGCTGGAGGCTGTAGCGCCGCAGCAGGGCGGGCAGCGCCATCAGGAGCGCGGCCGCACCGCCGCGGGCGAAGAGCCGCTGGGGCTCGGCGATGCCGTTCTCGACATACGGCGAGTCGGGCGCCTCGTTCCCGCGGAAGATCTGCGCCCACATGCGGTACCAGCGCTGGTAGTCGCTGAGGCCGCGCGGTGTCGATGCGAGACAGACGGCCTCGCTGGGCTGCAGCTTGTCGAGCAGCGGGTTGTCGGCCAGGTTGCGGGCGGGCGCGGTCGCGAGCCGGCAGAGGTTGCCGGTGACGTGCGCCTCCCACGGCGCGCTGTGCTCCCAGGACTCCGAGCACAGCGTGCAGTAGAAGAAGCCCTCCTCGAGGACGTGGCACCGGAGGATGTGCTGCCGGACGTCTGCGTATCGCTTCAACTTGTACTTCTCCACGCAGCGGTAGTGTCGCACGGGGTCCAGCTTATAGAACGGACAGGCCAGGAAGCGGCCCGACGGCGCCTCCTCGTCATCCGAGTGGTAGTGGCTGCCGTGATCATCGTCGCCTTCATCGTCGCTGTCTCCGGGGTTGTCATTGCTCTTGGTGCTTTTGCCGTACTTCTTCCCCTTCCTCGTCGCCTTTTCCTTTCCTTTTCCCTTTGCCTTTCCCTTTCCGTTACGCTTCGCTTTTGATATTCCGCATGTCTGGTGGGCGGGGCCGGCAGGGCGGCAGCTAATGGGCACTAGCGAGTCCCGCACCCAGAGGAAGATGTCGACGGTAGTGTTCCAAGTACCGCCAAGCTTGCCCGTCCAGAAGAGCAAATGATGAGCGAAGCCTAAGATGCCAGCATGCTGTGGCGAGGGATACGGGTGCCGCGTATGCGTTGCAATTGGATTGCCACAACTCGGGGATGTTGATAAAGGGCTTGCGCCCGGGGGAGTTTCGCCATCTGCTATGTGTCCGCTACAGGCTTTATCGTTGGTCGCGGGGTTCAGGAAATACAATGAAAGAAAACCCGACAATGCGCCCGCCTCTTTGCTTTCTCTATTGGCGATTGGGAAAGACGAGGCCCGTCGCTGTTTCGCCTTCGCAACCCGGTTCTGTTCCCTCTCCAATCGGCGGCGGACGGTGCGGTTCTGCGTCAAGTCGGCGGTGGGAAGTTCACTGAAGCCGATCATGCGCTGGATGCGGATAAAGAGCACGGCAAAGGTTTGAGCGGCGGGAACGACGTGGGCGAGGACGGAGGCACCGAACAACAGCAGAAAGCTTACGAGCAGCATGATGGTCGGAGAAACTGGCAGCGAAATGTCAAAGACGGGTGAGTTGCGACGATGAGAACCCAAGCAACGCGAATAGCTCATCGGTTGACGGAAGGTTGGCTGGGGCATTGGCTTTTGTCTCTGGGTCAGGGTTGATAGGTTCGTCCAGGGGCGGCCCCAGACTAAGGAGGCAACCGGTTGCAAGGCATTGGACAAGTGCGTCACAAATTCTCTGGGCACAAATTCGCTGGGCACATTTGCGATGAAGTGTACACCCCTCCCGGGGCCGTGTTTTAGAGCATTTGCCTCTCCGGACCTGTGACCCCGATACGAGTGGGCGCGGTGGATAGATCGTGCTGTCAGCCCACAGCAAGTCCCTTCCAGGGGTTGCGGCCAATAGGAAAAGTTCGATAACACGGTACATACAGACCTGGAAAGAGAAGGCAATTCTTGCCGTGGATAGATCCAGCGGCAGGTACCTTGAAAATAAGATCTTAACAGCCCGGGCAGCATTTGGGCGCGTAAACGGAGATCGCAGATACTGATACACCAGTGGGTCCAGTACCAACGACAGCCTGATCATGATCCACGGGAACCATTTCAGGACAAGTTCCAGGGGAAGTTGCCTTGGAGTTTTGGGGGCGTCCGGCAAGGTGGTTTCCGTAGTTGATCGTAAAGAGCCTGATCAGCTTCGTAGAAACGTGACGCTTCCACGACAACTGCGCCTCTGTTTACGGTCAAACAGGTTATGCGCAGCGCGCGTTGACAGCACCGCACGTCATGAGAAGCCTCACAGGCGTTTCGAGTGCCAAGCCGGCGCGGGCACTGCCAAGAGAGTTCCAACGGCCGCCATGGTGCAATTGTGTCGTCGCGGCGGGGTTCGCCAGCAAGTCCGCGACGGCGCACAACGGCTCTGAGCAATTGTGATCGAAGGCTCGACACGTTTGTGAGAAGATGGCCTCGGATCGGAGCCACGCAATAAATAGAACGAATTGGTTGGACCACGTCCTGCAATCGCCCTACTCACAAGTCATCAAGATCCTCCAAAACACAGGGGGGCCGACTTACACGCTTTCTCTGCTACGAAACCATGTCCACGACACAAACAACGTATGTACTGCACATTGCACTCCCGGTGATACTTTACTGACGGGTTTTCTTGGCATATCTAGTTCAACGCAGAGCCAGCAGTCTCTGCGCGACGACCGCCTTCGGGGCTGGCTGTTGGATGACGGCCTTGAGATCCAAGGCAGACTGTTGGCGGGGGCGAGCAGCACGGCGCAGCACGACACAGCCGCGTCTGCGAAGCCTGCCAAACCACACCGGAGTCGAACTGGAAAAAAGACGGATAAGAAGAGATAGAAAATACACTTTGCACCCAATCTCACTTCCACTGTCCGACAACTGTGAGCCCTTGGCTGCGTCACCCATCGTGCGCCCATTGGCAATGATGTATTGGCGCTGCTCTCATGGGCGTCAGGATTCCTGTCTACTGCCATCTTGCCCTAGCTACAAAGCCAATTGACGACAACACCCGAACGGCGTCCGCTCATTCCGTGCATGTTTTAGCATCCGGGCTGCTTGTTTCGTAGATCCTGATTTGGTTCCAAACGACTCCGCGAGCTCTGGCGCTGCCCGGCCAGGTTGCTGTGCCCAGCACTCTGTAACGCCCAGGCCATCACAAATGTGCGGTGGCATCGCCACACGGCATCCCAGCGGAAAGGGGGTGTTTCGGCGATCCGTAACTGTTGGAGGGTGGTCGAGGTATCTTTAAGTGTAAATTTGCCTGCCAGGTTACTTGGACTCTCCGACGGGAGGCCCCCGACTGCACATTTGTGACGGTAGTGGGGGCGGATGGAGCTACGCCCGTGGCCGTCCGCGACCCATGTCCTCCATCACAATTGTGCCGGCGAGCGCTTCCCCTTCCGCGTCACTTATCGAAGGGTGGATATGAGGCTCTGTCAACACAATCTGTTTTCCAGTCTGCCTTGTCTGTCCTCAGAAAGTGGTTCGCCTTGTTCTCTCCCTCCCGCCAGGCAGCAACCGCCGTCGCCTTCTACAATCTCGCCCTTCCGGTTCCAAACACTGGGGATCAGAACCGCTGGTGCCTTGAAGCTCGAACTCGATATCGCTCTGGAGATTGACGCGCTCGACTCTGCGAGTAAACCACCTGCGCCGGCCGAATATTACAAGGGAATTACTGTATCATTGGGGCGAGCTTAGCTCGCTCCACGAGATATCCGTGACGTATTTACGTGAAGCAAGTTGCCATTTTCCTCCCTGTCGCAGCGTCGGTCAAGCGGCTCTGCGCGGCGCCTTCAGCGTTGCGATACTGGCTACTCCATCGCTAACCGCCTCGTAGAATCACAGTCATGTTGGTGTGTCGAATCGACCATCAAGCCCACGCGCCGACGGGTTGGCAAGAGGTTTGGGGTTCATACCAAAATGGCGGCACAACTCCACCAGAAAGGAATCATGAACTAAGTAAGTACTTACACTCTCCGCCATATATCATGACCTCACCGGCACGCACAGCACCGCCATTGTCGCATTTAAAGATCAGATCAAATAAAGACGTATCTTCGTTAGAGTTCCTCAGCTATTCTCTGGGTAAGCCGGCTGGGGCCATCGGTGCTTGGTTCACCAGGGTCCGGCAGGCCGGTTCAACGCTGGGGCACTTTCTGGGAAGCTTTGTTTCCCAGAGCCATGCATCGTCGCCGGTCCTGGCACCGATGCACGATCTTGCACTGTCCATAGCCAGTGCAAGGCCGGAGCTGGATAGCAAGGTGCTTCATCTGCAAGAGCGGTCACCTCGACCGAGCCAAAAGCCCGCGTCTGGAACCGCCGTCACTTCAAATCGGGTCGCCAAAAAGCGCGGCTCCGACACCAAGCCGCGTCGCAAACGGAGCCGTACAGCTGGCAACCCGGGAAGTTATGACGAGGACAAAGACTACAGCTCGGGCGAGGACGATAGCCATACCGGTGGACAGGGCGAGGAGAAGGCCGAGGCGGACATCCCAGCATTTGCATGTCCGTTCTTCAGAATGTCTCCCATCCGCCACATGGAGTGCGTGAATCGCAGGTTGACGCGGATCCGAGATGTCAAGCAGCACATTCAGCGACGGCACTTGCAAGCTGCCTTCTACTGCCCAACATGCTATGAGCGATTCCCGTCAGCTCTGGAGCGAGACGATCACATCAGATCCCGCCGCTGCAGTGCCCCTGACCATCTGCGGACTGACAACTCTGAGGGTGCGTCACCGGAGGCCCAGAAGCTCCTGAAGTGTCGTGTCAACCGCGCCTTATCACCGGTCCAGCAATGGTACGAAGTCTGGGATATACTGTTCAAAAATGAGCCCCGACCGGAAAACCCCTATCTTGATACTGTATTGAAGGAAACCATCGGGATAATCCGTATCTTCTCGAGACAGGAGGCTCCTCAAATCGTGCCCGCAGTTCTCGAAAGCAAGAAGATGCTAGAGAGAGGGGACGAGGATCTCGGGCCGCTTCTTATAGATCTGCTTGAAGAGATCCAGGAACGCTTCGAGCAAAGAAGCTGCGAGCCGACCAGAGTGGCCATTCTAGACACCGGTTCGAGCACCCCTCAAAGCTCAACTCCCGTCTGCAGCGAACCAACACCTGCATCGAGGTCGCCATGCCTATGGTCCGAGGAACCAAGCAATTACCATCTTTACAGTCATGAGTCCAACATATTTACACAACCTGCCCAGGTATGGGGCATAACAAACATGGGAGTGACCACGATGGTTGATAGCCTAAGCTACCCGGGGGTGGGCTTGCAGCCGCATGGAGACATGAACTATTCGTCTCTCAACTACTTCGAGGACATAGGCTTGACTGCAGGGATAGAGGAGAATTATTTTGTATCAGATGAGAATAGTGGCGACTTGTTGGCTTCATTGTCAGATCTGCCTACATACCCATAAAGTTGTGGCAATAGACACAGGTATCTGCCTTTTTTTTGTCACACCATTTACTTTATTTGTTTATTGTTTGTTCTTCTCGGGTATCAATAGATCAATTGGATGAGGAATTTTATGGAGGCCAAATTATTATTTCAGACTAAACAGCTTAATACATTAGCACGCGGAATTAATCCCCGAGTGTTCAGTGTTTCTTTTAATAACCTAGGTACCAATACTGTGCGGTTAGGGGTTGCAAGAGGCAGTAGAAACCCCAACAACCCACCCAGAAGGGGCAGATTGGTAGTGACTGTGGTGTGTGGTGGTGATGGCGATGATGGGTCCGCAATGAGGAAGGCCAAGATTGGGAGCGACCAAAATGAAGGAAATATATAAGACTGATGAATACCACCTTATGTTGTCGTCTGATGAGATGAATCACTGAAAAATGCGACAAGGAATGTCCTAAAAGACTGGCAATTGAGCATGGCTAAAGATGGCTCCTAAAGATTGTCATGACAAAGTGTTTCTTCTATACAAAGACGGTAACCGCCATGACCTGGTTCATAAAGGTGGACAGTCTAACCTGCTGCACCAAAACCCTACCCCACCGATCTTAATACTTACGTAGCTGACTGATTGGGTTGAGCTAATAGTCCTAACATAAGGCGGATCTCCCTGTCTACCAGGTATTATTATACCCCTTCATTTTTTAATACGTAGACCAATTAGATTCAACGAAGAATATATAGTTCACAAAGACAGGTGGAAATCGAATCGCACAGTTTATGAGATATAATTCATTTCTATTATACATACATAGTAGCCTCCTCCTATCTGTATCGTGTTCATTGCGACTTCTTCTCACCCGCCTCCTTAGCACGCTGTCTCCTCCTCTTGATCCAGTTCTTCAGCTCATTAATCAACCCCATGATCAGGGGCACTCCCACAGGCCCCAGCAGGGGCAGGTAAACGGCAATCTTGTGCTCGTCGGGAAAGTACAGCTGGCCAACCATGCTCTTCTCGAAAAAGGCCCGCTCGGCCTCCTCCTCGGCGATCCGCGCGTGGTACAGGCCCTCGGGGCCGCCCAGGCTGCCGCAGGCCTGCTGCAGGTGGTCCATGGTGGAGGCGACGCCGTCGGCTACGCTGCGGGGGATGGAGATGGAGGGGAGGGCCGTCGCTGAGGCGGGCTAGGGAGCCGAGGGTGGACGAGGCCCGCAGGATGAGGTCGGCAGAGCGGATTCGCGAGAGGGTTGATAGTCGGAGAAGAAGGGATCCAGACTGGGGTGTACCAAGAAGCGACAGTAGATGGCCGTTGAAGGTGAGCATGGCCTGGCGGAGCTTCTC
The DNA here is from genome assembly GCA_014621425.1 of Cylindrodendrum hubeiense. Classification (NCBI taxonomy): domain Eukaryota; kingdom Fungi; phylum Ascomycota; class Sordariomycetes; order Hypocreales; family Nectriaceae; genus Cylindrodendrum; species Cylindrodendrum hubeiense. The sequence goes on from JAANBB010000039.1 coordinate 177,869, forward strand.
GCTCGATATATGTGTCGTCGTGTCTGGGAGCGATAGTAGATAGATAGTGCCCCATTGCGGAATCATCCACGACTGTGATGTCTCGGACTCGGATGTCTTGGACTCGGATGTGAGGCCGATGTTCTGGTCGCCAATATAGATAACAAAGTTGACTGTCGGGGCACCACCAATCGAGGGTGAGAGTGGCCATTCGGCAGCATTAATAAAAGAAGCGAGGTCGGCCTTACTGAGAACCTGGGACTGAGTACCAGGGGTGGCATAAAGCTGGACCTGAGTATCGATAGTAAAGTTGTGGATAGGTCCCAGCATATGAAGCATAGGCTTCATATACTCATCGATAGCCGTCTCGATATCCCACGAGTTGGGAATAGCGCCCGCAGTGAATAGCGAGAAGGTCAAGTGGTAGGTCGGCGCGTATCGCAGCGAGCGGGTGGTCCGCTTAGAGAGGATCTCGGCAGCCTCGGGGCTGAGATTCTGGGGGCGAGCATCGGGCGCGGACGAGGTTGAGAGGAGGTACGAGATGGTGGATTGCTCCTCGGAGAAGGTGGACTGGAGCTCCTTGGCGATGTATGTAGCGAGGGCCGACGAGGACGACGATGGCCCGGGGATGGCATTGGGTGGGTAGACGATATCGAGGACGGCGGAGTGAGGGTTGAGCGAGGCGGCGTTGGTCTCGCCGGGGGTGAGCTGGATGGTCAAGGCGACATTGTCGTCGAGAACAGCATCGCTGCTGCTGTCACGCTTGGGGGCAAGCTGCAGGCGCAGATGGTGGCCAGAGAAGTCGTTGTGGTCGTCGAGGGCATGTTGCGTGAGGCGCACGAGGTTCTGGGCCTCGTTCTCCTGTAGCGAGTCGGCCTGGATGGAGATCTGAAGGGGGAAAACGGGTCGGCAAGCCTACGAGGTCGAATGGTCAGTACAGCTTCAAGGCGGCGGCGCAATGGCTTTGCGACGGGAGCCCTCTTACCTTGCCCTCGGCCCATTCGAGCATGCCCTCGAGAGGCAGGTTTGCGCGGTAGATGGTGGTCGTCTTCCACCAGATGGGCAGGCCCAGCAGGACAATGACGAGCCAGAAGGACCAGACGATGTGGGAGCGGCGGCGGACGTCGGACTGCGTCTCCGGAGGGGGGAGCTTGGGGGAGGAGCTGGCGGAGGAGACATCGGCGGCGGGAGCAGCCTGGGCCGGCGCCGAGGGAGATGCGGAGCCGGACGCCATGGTGCCGGCAGGGAAAGAATGAAAAGGCCGGGAAGGAGGCGACGGGCGGGCGGAGGACGGCGATGGCTTCGTGGCGCGCTCTGCTCCTGAACGGCTCCCGTCCCGATTTGGCGGATTGGCGGCCGGCTCAGACACGACATCACGATGTCACGTGGGAGCGTCCGGGGCATCGGGGGTTGTAAGCGCCGACACGCCGACGTGGCCCGATTAGGAAACCTGCGTGTAAGCGATCCGAGGCGGGCTGGCAGCGGAAGGGCAGCTAGGGCGGTAGTGCACGGGGCTAGAAGGCGATTGGAGCGTCAGGACCTGGTGCGACCCCATGGGGAATTGGGATGGGGGCAGGGGAGGAGAGGGATGGATGGGTGGTGGTGGTGGGTGGTGTTCCTCGGGATGAAACCTGGGGTTGTGGCTTGGGTTGGAGAGACATGATCAGCTTCACTGAGGCATGATGGCAGGCGGGTCAATGGTCGTTGTGCACCGTTCTCAAGATGAGCAGAGTTTCCGTCAGAGAGTCGAGATATCTCTCCATCTGCTAGGCCATTTAGATGCAACACCATCATCCGGGGATGGGATTGGCTAACATGGACAGTCAACAAGTGAATCAGCGTTGTCAGCGCGGTCGTCAGCGTGGCCGTCATCCCTCAAACCAGACGTAACTCCAGAGTCAATTCCTACCTAACCCATCATCACCATCCTCCTATCCGTTGCATTCTCGCCAAGCTTCACACTCGCCCTCCGCCCGTCCACAAACTCTCCGCAGCCTCTCCGCAACCTTGGCCAGACTCGGCCGCCTCCCTGCCCGTCTCTTACACGGCGCACGCACGCAGCCAACCGCATGCCGTGCGTCGCCAGATCGCCCC